>CAEFZY010049373.1:0-46811 GCA_903066815.1 Brachyrhaphis roseni
TATATATATATATATATATATTCAATTTGGATCATTTAGTTTGATTGTGTTGCTGTATGTTTGTTAAATACAGAGCTGTTTGATTAAATTGTTAATGTCACATTGTAGATTAGAGTTCTTCACTCACTGATGAAAAGAAGATGCAGTTATTGGAGAAATTAGGTACACTCTAGCTTTTTTATGTTATCTGGTAGCGAAAGCACCAACCCAGTGCTCCTTATTATGCATTTGACTAATTGATCATCATAGAAAAATGTTGCGTCTTTTACTAACGGAAAATTTTAAGACAGTTTTCCTAATAGTGGACAATCCAGCAGATTAACCTCAACACCAGGCCTTGCAGGCCTCTGAGGGGGAAAAAAGAGCTAAAATCAAACACAATGTAACAACTCACATACGTGACACCACTTATCAAACATAGGCATAATGCTGCTACTTTCTTAGGTCCTGCTGGATAAAATCATATCGACCAACTTTTAGCTTAGCGTGCAAAAATGCCTGCTTCTCAGCTTCCACTGTTGAAAGTTCTCTCCAAAATGTGTTTATACTGTTTGAACTTTCTGTTGTATTTCTTTGCCTGATCAGTTATGAATGACATCATCACCACCATGTTCAACAAAAAGTTTCTGGAAGAGCTTTTTAAGCCACAGGAGCTTTATTCCAAGAAGGCTCTACGAACTGTGTTCGACAGGCTGGCCCATGCATCCATAATGAGACTCAATCAAGCTAGCATGGACAAGGTAATACTTCCCTGTATGGTTATGTTTATTCATACATGACCTTGAAATGAATCATATTAATCTAATTTACAATAATGGTAACTTGTAGTGCCTAATACTCATGCACCTTGAACCTTTCTACATGTTTTTACTTTACATCTACAAACTTCAACATATTTTATTGTGAATTTATATGATAAATCAAATTGAATTAGATCATGATCATGATTTGGAAGAAAAATTATCAATGGTTTCCAGGCTTATCAGAGATGTTTTGCAGGTGAAATCTAAAAGATCTGGTGTGTGTTAATATTCAAACCCATTTACTCTTAAGTCCTTTAGATTCTCAGTTTACAAACATCTGTTCTGTAGAGGCATTAAATGTTTGTTAGAACACATTAATTAACAAAACGACTTGCAAAAGCATGGTAACTCAGTATTTTCATGCTGTTGCTGCAAGCCTAAATGTATTTTCTTAGATTTTTCCTACCAAAATATAAGTCCTTTGCATCTACTTGCCTTTGAAAGTTCAGAGCCAACTTGTGTGTAAGTTAATTCTCCAACTAATAACAGCTGTTGAGGCCTGTAGAGATTTGTTAGAGAAAATTGGTGAGCAAACAGCGTCATGGTGTCAAAGGAAAGCATCATACAGGTCAGGAAAAGTTGAGAAGTTTCAGTTGAGGTTAGGTTTCAAAACAACATCTCAATATTTAAACATTTCACACATAGTGGATTGTTTAAATATTGGGATTTCAACGCATCATCTGAAATGGAAAAAGAATGTCACAATTGCAAACTCACCAAGACATAATTGCCCACCTAAAACAAGAAGCCAAATGAGGAGTGTGTTAATTAAAGGAGCAGCCAAGAGGCCTTTTGTATCTATGCAGGAGCTGCAGGGAGCTACTGCTTAAGTGGGAGAATATGTTGACATTTTCCACTATGACTTCTTGTCTCCCACTCTATGAATCTGGCCTTGATGAAAGAGTGGGAGGAAGAGAGCAAAAAGAACCCAGAAGCTTCTTAGGAACACATAAAACATATTGAAGCATTCGCTCTGGTCACATGATGCCAAAGCTAAATGTTTTGGTCCTAATGCAAAATGCTATGTGTTCTGGGAACTAAAAACTGCACATCTACCAAGCATCCTCATGGATATGAAACATGGTGATGGCAGCATCATGTAGTGGGATGTTTTGTTTTTCATCAGGGACAGAAATGCTGAACAGAGGGTTCAGCGTTCAGAAACGCTGAACCCTTAGCTAGTTGTTTGTAATATATTTTTGAAATTGTATCATTTTTATCTCACTTCACCTAAAAACCCAGTAAAATTCCATTTAACTTTATGGTTGCAGTATGAAAAAGTTCAGGGAGTGTGGATACTTTTCCAAGGCTCTGTATGCATCACATCATCATCAGATTAAAACTCTAGTCAGACATTTATGCTAGTGTATTTGTATTTTATTGGCTAGACTAGACTGAAACACACAACTAATATGTGGCTCCCCCTGCTGTTTATTATGCAAAAACAGATTGTGTTTTTGAGGAGACGGTGATGTTGTCCTGTGTTCTTCTCCACAGCTCTATGACCTGATGACAATGGCTTTCAAATACCAGGTTCTTCTCTGTCCCCGACCAAAGGACATCCTGCTTGTCTCCTTCAACCACATGGATGCGATCAAAGACTTTGTGAAAGATACTCCTACCATCTTGATCCAGGTCGATGAAACTTACCAGCAGCTCATAGAGGTACAGGAGATGAGTGTGCCACAAATGGTGTGTTAATTATTATTAAAAAAGATATAATAAAGTACTGGATATGCTCTACTGGCCAGCAGATTTAGCTCTCTAGCATGAACTGAAGTTAATCTCACAGAGCTTGTCATGCATTAAGGTTCACTGCTTCTTCTAATGCAGGATTTTAAAAACTCTACAGTGCAGTTATATGGCTAACACAATGTGGTCCTTCAAAGAATAGAAAGGGTAATTTATTAAAAAGCCTTGTATTAGAATAGTGGCTATAAGACATAATTAGATTAAAAAAAGATACCATAGTAACAAAAAGGGCTTTCTGTTTTCGCCTTTTAATTTAAAGCATGAGAAAGAGATTTTAGCTGTGGACTGGAGATTTAAATGTATTGTGCATATGTTTATGAGGTTAAAACAAGTACCTAAATTTTTTAAATAGGAAAATATATACATACAAATATATCCAGTTAAAAGAATGTGTTTTTTCACAAAATACATGAAATCACATGGAAAAACATGTGAAAATATTGAAACAATATCTCAAGACATCTGGGATGAAATTAACAAAAATGAGCCTAAGCAAACCACCAGAATAGGTACAAAATGTCTTAAGGATAATTAAATCAATATTTTAGATTCTAAGCCCTGGTCTCAGTGCCATTTAAAATTTATCTGAAGAGTTGAAAAACCTCTGTTTGACAAATATTTTTATTATGTATAATTATTCTTCAGAAATGATTGCATGTATTCTTTTCTTTTCAGATGTATACACCCTTGTCTAATGGTGAATTCCAACTGATTAGACAAACCCTTCTCATTTTCTTCCAAGACATGCATATTAGGGTAATTCTTTTTTCATGTTTCCTAAACCTTAGACACTTGTTTAGTGTAATTTCTGAAGCATTTTCGGCACATGTTCTGCTGCTGTGTTTTTCGCTAGGTGTCTATTTTCCTAAAGGACAAAGTGCAGAACTCAAATGGCCGCTTTGTGCTTCCTACTAATGGTCCTGTGCCTCGTGGGACCCAAATTCCTGGTTTGATTAGGTGCTAAAGTACATTTATTTTATCGTTGTGTTCCTTGGATTTTAATGTGGACTTTATTAACCAAACACTATAATCCAATGGTATTTCTCCATATGCATGTGTAGCATGATTGTTCTGAAGGACTGTTTTTGTGTTTTATTAATGTTAAATACTATTATAATTTTTGTTTTTTCTAATGCTTAACTAAGATGACATGCAAAATCAAAAGCTACTTTTGATTTTGTCAGAGGAAAAAAATAAATCTGTTTATAAAAATAACTAAAGGCCTTCTGGCTAATGTTGATATGTTTTCTATCTTATTTTCAGAATTTTTAGCTGTTCTGGCGAAGAGTTGACCAGACTACAGTTCAATAATGGAGGGAACTATAGTTCTTCATTACGGGAAGGATCTTTTGAAATGTTTGGCAATAGAGTCACAAAGCTTGGGACAAACATGTAAGATCCTTTATTTTCAAGTTAATGATGGAGAAGAAACATTGAGATGTATTGCAGGTGAAGATAATTACTTAAAATTTAGAGCCTCCTGGCTGAAACTAGTTTCCAGTTTTCCTTGAGATTTTGTCAGTTTTTTTGGAAGCAGTTCAAGTATGTACAGTTTTTTTATGATGATTATTTCCATAGTGTGATTTTACTTTAGACCTTATCTACATTCTGTTGGTACATTTGTTTCTAACCCAGATCTCTTAAAAATTTGATCAATTAAATGTACAAATTTATTTTAAATGAAAGTTTAGTTGGGTCAGTTCCTGCTTTTGGAAATAAAAGATTTGGGAGTTGTTTTACACACTTGCATGCTCTGTTATAAACTTACATGGATTTGTGCGTAAATACTCTCATTTTCTTGTTTTCGTTCAGGTACAGTGTAAGTCGCCCTGTTGAAACACACATGTCTGGCACATCTAAAAGTTCTGCTCAGCACACAAAGGTTAAATGTTTTTTGTTAACATTGAAATAGTTTAAATAACTTGTGGTAGATGTTGTCTCTATGCAATGTTTAGAGTACATACATCACGTGGTTGAAAGTTTTCATGTACTATGCTTACTATCAGCAAGGGGTATACTGAAATGAGAAAACTATTGTGTGTCTACAGGTCAATGCTGCCCCAAACCCTTTGGCCAAAGAGGAACTGAATCTGTTGGCCAGATTAATGGGAGGTCTAGAAGTCCAGAAACCAGGAAGCACAGACACTGGTTTCCGGGTGAATCTCTTTGCCACGGATGAAGAAGAAGAGTTAGTGTCCTGTTAGGCATTTCACAGAATTCAGTTCAACTGTTTTTTCTGCCTGAAACAAAAAAAAAAAGAAGATTTAACTCGTTAAAAAAACGTACTCTTTATGTTATTTTTCTGACAGAGAAGCATTAATATCAAGACCCAATGAGCTTTCATATGGAGTCATAAGCATCCAAGCAACAAAGGTAAATAACTCATCTGTCCACACTAATTACTTCTGTAGAGAGGAATCTGTCCAGTACTATATTCTGAAACACATTTAATGGCAGACAAAGAATATTTTGTCTGAGTGACAGCACAGAGCAGTTCGTATTAATCATCAGTAAATGAAGTTGCCATAAAAAGAACATACCTTGTGCTTCAGCTGTTGAGTTCATAATTACCAGTGTGAGCAGAGATTTAAAATCTAAGATCTAAGAAGCCAAATTTAACAGAACACCTTGCGTGCTGGTCTAAAGCTTAAGTCAGCCTCATACAATGTCTTACAGATGTATTCTTAAACATTTTCACATTTTTGCTACAACTGCAATGTATTATGCATTTCTTTGACTGCATAATAAAATGCAGTCATTTTTATGTTATGCAGTCACTGTATAATAAAATGCAGTCATTTTTATATTATGCAGTCACTGTATAATAAAATGCAGTCAAATAAGGACTAATTTTCCTTTCACTTAACTAAAGTGTAAGGGAAATTAGCCAAAGTCTCTATAATGCTTTATAACTTGAAATCTGAAGAGTGCTTTCTCCTTAAGCCTGATGTACTTTAATAAAATACAGTTAATTTAGCTTACATGCTAAACGCTATATGTGGCAGAAAACTGACACCGCACATCATTCTGAAAACCATGTTGTTATGAAGTGACATGAGTAGAGCTAAATACAGGGCAATAGCAGAAGAAGAAGTTGAAGGCTACACAAGACCTTGTGGAGGGGATGAAGTTTACTTTCCGGCTCTCCGTAAAGTGAACCTAAACATAACCCCCATCTAAGTAGAAAGTCTTAGTCTTAGAAAGTCAAATCTCATTCATTTGTTAGAGTGACTCAGTCAAAATTTAGACCTAAATCCAATTGAGAATATGTGTCAAGGCACTTTTCAGTGCACTCTGGCTGATCCTGAGCTAAATTGCAAAGAAGAATAAATTTTGTTTGGTTTTCTTGGTTTTCCCTTTTTTTCCCCTCTTTTTTTTCACCCAACTTCACTCAAGCAATAAAAGCTATACCCACCCCAACATTTTCACAGCTCCCAGAACACACAAGACATTAGACACCAAGGTTATATCTGGTTATGGGTATGAATACTCTAACAAGACACTTTAAGCTCTCTTTTACCCCTGATAAGCAGACAGAATGATTGGATTAAAGTTAACGATTGGGGACGTGAAGCTTTGCCCGTTTAACAGGATTTACTGCTTTAGGATTCCCTGTGATTAGCACTCCAACATAATGACTAGCAGATTACTTTGTCTTCTCAGGATCAACAGGCTAACGCAGAACTGACCAAGATCATGGGAGAGTTCACAGAGTCTGGTGATCCATCTTCAAGTGCCAGCAGCAAAGGAGATGACCTTTTGGCCATGATGGATGGCTTGTGATGTAATCACCTTGACAGAAATCCCCAAAGCAATGAAAAGAGTCCATACTACTGAAGATCAACCTGCACTGTAGTTATATCGTGCAAATATCCAGCACGATATATGCTGGATATATCGTGCATATATCCAGCACGATATATCAGCAGCAAGCTCACAGTCAGCCAGAAGACTTCGTTCTTGTGATGGCTTCAAGATGTGCATGGGAGTAAGGACTCCAACTGGTGATCAGCAGATGTGTTTTTTGCTATTAAAAACAAAGAATGAAAGGAAACCAGCAGTAAAGTCTACTAGTAAGTTTTCTGTAAATCAGGAGGGTTAAAAATTTTCCCCTGAAAGTACAGTAGATGTGTAACAATATGTTGAACATGTGCATGTGGTAATCGCATCCTTTTTACTATCAGTACACATTCCTTTCATTTCACACAATTTAATAGATTGTGATTGTAGATTGTAGATGTCAGCAGCTCATATAAGTTTATCACATTATCACTGATTATGGAGCTAATAGCTCAACATTTCGTGATTGTTTTTATTTTATGCTGGTTTGAAGTTTACATACACAAGTGTTGTAATACTTTTACTCCAGTTGTGATTTGAGCTGTTCTTTTTTCCAAAGTGGACTGATAATACCACATACAACTTCAGTGACTCTCAATATGAAGTTTGTGCACAATTCAGAATTTCTTGTCATCACACATACAGCTCCACTAATACTTGGATAGCAAACGGCATCTCAACCACACACTGCTAAGTATCATTAATTCAAATATTAGTGGGGGGGGTTGGTCAATTTTAGTCTGTCCTTTATTTTGACCCTATTTGAATTAGAGAAAATCCACGTGCAAAATAGTCTGATTTGTAAAATCATTGAAATTATTTGTATAATCACGCCACCCTGAAAAAGGAATAATTCAAGTCCCATTTGACTTTTACAACTGTAAAATAGATATAGGAGTTAAATATTTAAAAACTTTTCACACTACACATTGATGTAGATTTGTTTAGATACAGCTCAACAATTTGCTTCTTGGTGGCTATCTTGTTTTAATACAGAACAATGCAATACAAGAAACAGTCTAAGATGTACATATTTTTATGGAGAACTATTTATTAAATTTAACTTTTCTGTGTATAAGGAGGAATTGCTGCATTTCATAAGTTATTAAATGTGCAGTTTATTATTTTAAATACATTGATGAAAACATCACCAGCATGAAAGTTGACACAATACATATATACCTGTAATGCAGGTGCATCTTAATAAATTAAAATCTAATTAAAGAGTTTATTTCAGTTTTTTAAGTCATCACCTACATAATACAACTTCATTAACACACAGTGACATATCTCAAGGGTTTATTTCTTCAAAGTGAGGACTGACTTATTGCTAATCAAAATTCAGTTTCACAAAATCAATTCTGGAATATTACAAAGCACTCATAAAAAAAACAACTGATATTAATATGAAAATGCTTTTATGCCCCTATTGTCATTAGGAAGGTGTATACTGCACAACACAAAGACATTTTCTTTTACAGTTGAATTACACCTCTGTATTAGAAACTTTATTCATTAGTGTTATGCTATATTCAGATTTTCTGATGAACTTGTTTGAGGTTTTCAATAATTAAGCCATAATGATCAAGATGACCAGAAATAAACTCTTGAAATGTATCACTGTTTGTAATGAGTCTAAAAAAAGTTAATTTTTGTGAGTTTTTCTACTGAAATATATTCACTTTTTGATCATATTTATTGAAAGGCATATAAAATTGCCTTTCAATGACTTTTTGTCAAAGGAGCATGTTGAAAATTAAATCTAACACTAGAGGGAGCTGTCGGAATTATTTAAAGATTAAGAAAGCACATTTTTATTCATTGCCACAGACTTCTACAGTGTACCACTACCAACAATTTTTTGGGTTGAGGTGACACGTTATGATTGATCTTCTCTAGCCCAGTTTTACTCATTATCCAATTTAATTTACTTTATAAATTACTTTTCTTCATTTAGTTGTGAAATAGAATAATTTTCCACAAAATTATTCTATTTGAAATTCAGTGCTGAAAGGAAAACTGATTTATTATATTTCTGCTCAATTCTTTGATATTTAATACATTAAACAAGATCATTAAAGCCAACGTCCCTTACTTTAATCCACAGTGATGCACTTACCTTTAAAACAAACATTTCCTGAGAATTGCCATAGTAACAGCACTAACAGAGACAATGTGTGTGTGTGTGTGTGTGCGTGTGCGTGGTCCGCCTGCAGACGAGTCAAAGTGAGACTGTCTGCACTCCCCCAGTCAGCCACCCTCACACATGAACACAGTGCATTCCAGGGCGGCAAACATGCTGAGACATTTCTCTGAATTGATCCGGAGGGAGGAGGTTTCCCAGTGAGATCCCAATGAAAGAAACAAAAAACCTCAAGACCCTGAGGACACGGCCTACCTACAAAACAAACAGAAACCACAGCTTTCGTAAGTCATTCTGAAAGGCTAAGATAATTAAACTGCTTTCCATACAATTAAGTATACATTTTAATGTGCACTCAATCATTTTATTTATTTATTTTTTTAACATGGTAGAGGTTTCTCTCTTAGTCTGTGCATTTTAGTTCTGATTCAGTTTCCTCTTTAAAGGCTGTGGGCAGGACACTGTAAAGCCGCAGCCTGACGTGTTTCATGTGGCTGGGGGTAGATCGCTCTGCTGAGTCAAGGCAGGAAGACTGGTGCAACTCAAATGTGGCGCTGCCATTTAACTTGCTCTCTCCTTGTCTGTCGCATCTGCCCACTGGTTGGAAACTGCTACCAGTGGGTGGAATATCAGATTAATCAGTAAGTCTAATTTAAGAGGATAGGTGGGCTCTGCAAAATGTCAGCCACTCAAATGCAGGCTTGCAGACTAAAGGAACTTTGTAGAGCACTCAGTTGTGAATATTTTGTTGAAAGACTGCATTTCGAACACATAAATTACACTGAGCTGTATTGTAAAGCTATTTTGTATATATCTGATAAAGAAGTGACTAAACACAATAATATAGTTTCACTGACCCAAAGTTATCCTACATTAAGAATTTTGCTGTTGATGCCTCATTGAAATTTAATAATATTCTCATTGTTGTATGTAGAAAATGAAATCTAAATTTGTTGTTTAGACATGCATAATTTAGGTTAATTGTGTTATTTGCCTAAATAACACAATTATATCACTAGAAAAGGAAAAAGGAGGACTGGAGGTGCAGAAGGGGAAGTAGCTGGATCCTTCAATCACGAGTTTTTTAGCAATTTTTCATAGACTAACATTACTATGTCTTTGATTTTGGTATAATTTTGATGTCATGACTTTTTAATTTTTAGTAAGTTAATTTAAACAAATTGCTTCATTGTCTGATCTGATAGAAAAATCAAAAAGAAATCAACCAAAATATTGGAAAAACAATGGACAACCTCCACAACTGTTCTTGGATACAATTTCCATGTGAATAATGACCCATTATTCTGTTAAAATTATTATGCGTACCGACAAAGATCATAGGAAAATGCAGCCAATCATTTCACTGAGAATGGAAACAATTTCTTTATGCTATGATGAACATGTGAATACTAACCCCAAAACAAACTCAAAAGACCTAGGAAAGATGCTGGTAAGAGAGGCCATTCATCAACGTAGAGGCCATTATTCCAAAAGCACACTAGAGAAAATAATTTGTTTTTTGAATATATGTTCTGGCTTTTGACTAGATTAAAACGGACGTGTTTGGCCAAATCGCTCTCATTACAACAGTAGACATTTAGTAAAAGATCCAAAGACAATGACAAATTTTTGTCCAAGTTCCTCCAATACTGGAAATCCTGTTATGATTTGTTATGTTGTGTCATCCCAGGATGGTAAATAGCCCCCTTGTTGTGAATCATCTTAATCCACCTTTATTTCGATCAGAATGTCCAAGCAATATATATCTTTATATAAGGCATGTAGACATAAATGTGAACATCAATCTTGAGAACTGTTTTGGATGACATGTGGAATGCCCAAGGTAAGTCATCTTCCACTTAAGCAATTAGGATGAGTCCTCAAGTATTGAGCAGACAAGCTCGTTTTCAAAAAATATGGCTTAAATGACCTCTGAAGATCTTAGATAGTGAAAGTTTAGACGCTCTCCTCCCAGACGTGTTTTGTTATTGCTAAATTTTCTTGAAACAACTGCTCAAACATAGATAGCGCAAACATTTCGTGTATGTACAGAATGCAAGTAAACTTCTTTAAAATAAACATTTGTCTAAAAACGTGAGCAAAAAGCAAAAACAGCAAGAAGAATTCAATTCAAACAATGCAACAAAATGTCAAAATTCAAATAGAAAAGTTGACCATGATATGTTGTGTTATAAAAGACAGATTAAAATTGATTAATTTTAGCAAATAGCTCTAATGAGAAGTCCCATGATGTCATGGTTTCATTTAGCAACATTTTTTTATTATGTTGAGAATTTCATCATCAGGGTACGGCCATTCACAGAGAAACAACGGCTGTCATTGGTTAGACCTAGCTGTCAATCAAACGTTCTTGTGCGTCATTTCCGTTGTCAGGTGGTGCTGTCGCTGTGGAAAGATGCGATCAGCAAGAAGCGGAGGCTTTTCCTTAATTGCTCATTTCAGTAATAGAGGCTAAACAACGCGAAAGTAAAACCCCCGAAGCTTCTCCCGGCTGAGAGAGAAGCTCCGTACACCCACCACAGCATTTGCCTGAGAAATGATGATATTTTAAGAGGACAACGCAGATCTTAGCCGGCGGTTTTGGCTTTGAGGTAAGCGAAGCTGTGACTCCGTTGCTATCTAGCTTCGTCTCTCACCGTGAGCCAGCTGTAACGTTGAACGTACTTTGTTTAAATGGCCTCCCAGCACCCCGACAGAGTTCAGCTTTGCCTTGGCTGGAGCGTAGCTCGCCAACAGCCATATTTAAACCTCCATGGTGCATTTTAAATCAAACGTACTCATGCTAACGACGGCTGTGTGAGGTTTGCACCCCGCTCCTTGTTATGTTGTATGTCCCTTTGTGTGGCTCGTGAGTCCCGGGCTGTTGTAACGTATTTTGCCGAGAAACGGAGTTGGCTTCACCTGAGTTCGTTTATGCACTAATTATAGTGTAACTCATGTTTCACACAAATAAAACACGGCGTGTGTTATGATATAAACTCTACGTAGTATCTGTCCCTGACACTTTGCTGTTCAAGTTGTGAGCTGCTTGTGTCTAACTTGCAAGGCGTAACGTCAGCGCTTTACTCTACGACTCGTTCGGTTTACCCAACACGCTGCCAGAACAGAGTGTCCAGACCTTGTGGACCCAAAATGGCACCAAGCAATGCATTGCAGCCTTACAATAATTTTTGTTAAGTGGTTTTATGGCGTGACCTTTGCGTGGCGGTGTGGTCAAGGGCATTATTGGAATGATGAATGGGGTCTGCAGCTGAGGAAAAGTGTGTGAGCTGGCTTTCTTTGTAGATCCAAAAGCAGTACATTTTGGGGTTTATTGACTTGAAATGTGTTTCTTTCTCATGTGTGCATATGAGATATGAGTTTGCAGCTTTTTCTTGCAGTGCCCAGACACATGGCATTGAGTCTGAGTAGGTGAGTCGTGAGACACATACGTGGTTGTTTTGTTCTGATACTATTTAAGGAAGCCCACATTTCTTGTGGGCACTGGCAGCATGTCTCTTCTCTCCTCTTCTCGTGTGATATGATTCAGAGGCTGGATCTGTTCTTGTCCTCCCTCTGGTACAGTCACAGCCAGTCCTGTTTGCCAGACCACTGGCTGTGTGCAGAGTTGCAGCAGTGTTAGAAAAGGATAGCTGCGTATGCTGTCATCAAGCTGATGTCATTTAGGTCAGTATGCAGGAGTTGGTTGCATCGACCTTTTGCTTTTTTCTTATGTGTCTGGGTTTGACTTCACAACTCTGCAGCAGGTTCTTTAGCTGGCAGGCAATGAGCCTGTCTTTTGTGTGTTATGCATTTATGTCAGTGAGTTGGTCGTTTTTAATCCAGGATAATGATTGACATGCATGTACAAGAACTATGACACATTAGAGAAGAAATGTGCAGCTCTGAAGATGGTCCCTATTTATGCTTTAAAGCACATTGCTCTAACCTTTACTTTAGTTTTATTAAAGTTAGCAAAAATGTAAAATCCAAGTCTATAATCTGCAGGTCACAGATCAGTTCATCTGGCTGACTCACTGTTGCATCTCTAAATTTTATTAAACAATCATGTGAATAAACTGAAACTGTTTATTCACCTCGCATTTAACATAGGAGAGGGTCTTTTCTGACCAATACAGATTTGTGTTTTCCTTTGATGTTTGATGGAAAGGTTTTATCTCATGACTAAATGTTCTGCAGGTTCTGTGATCAAGGCTTTAGGAATTATTCAAAATGATGCCTTAAAGCATTTCTCCTCACCCTTTATTTCTGTTAGGCATTAAATAAATTGCGTTACAGTACATACTCCTGATCTATGTGTGTGTGTAGTGTGGGAGTCTTTTTAGTTTATGTGCATTATGGATAATTTTCACGATTTGGGGGGAAAACCAGCCAATTTTGATCACTACCAGATTGATTGCCGCATTTTTATTTACATGTTTAATTCCTTCTGATTGGTTCCAGTGGTAATTTTTAAGTACTTTAATGCAAGTGAAAATATTTTAATTACAGTATTATCCCCTTTTATGCATTATACACCTCTTTTTATCTGATTTTAATGAGTAAAAATGTTGTTTCAGAGAGAAAGATGTTAATTGCTTATCATGCAATGTGAACATAGGAAAACATTTATTTAAATTTTAGAATTGGGGAAAATGTTCTGTTTCCAGTATCCATCTCTGTTTAATTCCAAGTTCACCATGTCTATAGTCACCTGATCATTACCATCATCTGCTTCATTAAACAGTAAAGCAACAGCATGAAGTGTCCTACCTGTTGAACTGCTTCTTTGTGTCCTCTAGAGTAATATGCTTTCCCACTATTCCCAGCGTGACTTGGTGTCACTCTGACTTGCGCCATAAACACTGTCAGAAAACCTCAGCTCATCAGACTCCGTGGGTGATGACTAGCAGAAACGGAGACAGATGGGAGAGAGACTTGATGATGACACTGTCTGCTGTCTGGGATCACAAAAAGCCTCATGGAAGTGAGAATTCGTACTAGCCCTCGCTGAACAGCCAACTGTCATACCTCCTCCGTGCCCCAGATTCCCAACTAGAAAATGGTGCACAGTTGGTTTTGCAACAGGAAGGTTTCCTAATTTATCAGAAAATAAACTCTGGGATTGCACAGTTATACAATACAGTTTCAAAATTTTGTGTTATGTTTTATCTCTCCCACCCAGTTTAATGCATAATTTGTGATGTGTGTTGGTTTGAACAAATATTTTTCCTTTAAAAACTTTCAAATTCTGTTTCTGTACCTTTAAATCATCTTAGTATGACAATACATGCTACGTTTCCTCTCCTGTAGCTTCCTGTGCCTTCTGGGAATGCATGGGGAAACTGTTTGACATTTTGGGAAGATTATTATCTAACATTGAAGCGTTTTTGTTCAATGAAAACTTGGGACGACAGCAGGATAAATCATTCCTCTCAGTAAAGGCTCTACTTCCCCATTACGGGAAACAGATGGCATTTCGTCACATTGGCCCTTGATATCAGTAAACACAGCATACCTCTCGCTCTCTGATTTCTGGGAGGTGGATGAGAACCGCTGTGTCGGTTAGAGTAGTTTGTTTAATTACAATGTGTCACACTGTCACTGTCTCTGCTGGCATTTGAATCTTGCTTCCTTATTCCTTATTATTGAGCAATGGCTTGGCATTTTAACTTTTTGGTCATGTTAAAACATGCATTCATGTTTAAAGGATAGATAAGCTCTTTGCACAGATTCTGCAATAAAGCGTGCAGATTAAAAAGCATGGGGATTTTTCTAAACTGCTGCAAGAAAAAAGCTCAGGATTAGAGAGGCAAATGAAAATGCTCTTGTCTTGCTAGTCATGCATTTGCATTCAAGGGCCTTCTATTTTAAATTGCAGATTGTGACAAGCACACTGCCTAATGTAGAGATTGGATCTGAGGTGCTGGCCTTCACGCCAGCAGCCATTATTCTAAATGGAGCAGTAATGGCCTCACATTCACACCGAGGTGTGTAAATGTGAGGGGAGGGAGATTTGAAATGGACTGGGTGGAGCTGCCATGAACTTTAGCCCTTTTAACCTTGTTTCACAAACCAGTGTCCTCTCATTTAACTGATTCCCCTGAAGCTTGAAGTATCCTTATTTTTAGAACTATGAATTCCGTTTATTAAAGCTTATTTGTAATTTTTTTTTCTCAATCTTTTAGAGTTGTTGTTCTTGTCACGTGTGTACTTTCCCTTTTACTTGGCTATCTTTATCCCATGAACTAATCAGATTTGTTCCCTGCAGAGCTCCAGTATGTCCAAACGGCGCTCGTCAGAGAGGGGGGCTGGAGAGACATCAGGCAGGGCCAGCAAGCTGCAGTGTCCTGGGATATCTGGCAGTAACGCCAAGAGAGCCGGCCCCTTCATCCTCGGTACAGAAGCTACTATTTTTTAAAGGGGAATTGATAGCTAAATACAGTGTGTATAGCTACCTTTCATAACCTGTAGACAATTCAGCCAAACCATCTCTGTGCATAAATTGCAGGGTGCCTGTGTGAGTACAGACTTACACATGCCTGAGACAAGAATTTGAAGAATTTTGCTGATCCTCATGACATCGGCCAGAAAAGCTGGAGTCTATGCTGGGGCACTTCTTCTTCATATATTCCTTTCCTATTCTCTGAAGTGTATGTGCATTTTGCAGTAGAGGTCCTGCATTGTTTACCAGATACTTTGCCAAAGGAAACGTTGCACTTGGGGTGTTAATGGATACTTGCACACGCTGCCCTTAATGAGTTTTGGGGAGAGCAAACAGACCAGCGGCATAGAATGCCTTTTGGTCATGCAGCTGTTCCTTTTCTCGTCTTTGCAGGACCTCGCCTGGGCAACTCGCCAGTACCAAGTATAGTCCAGTGTTTGGCCAGGAAGGATGGCACAGATGACTTCTATCAGCTCAAAGTAAGTCTGCTATATTCAGGTATTTTCATGTTCTCCTATAATTGTAGTTATTTCAAAACCCTCATTATCATGGTAGATTTTAAGCATCTGAACTTCAGACCTTTTCACAGTGCACATTTTATTCATTCATTTTATTGAATCCATTTAGATCTTTTTCTGGTGCTTAATTTTTGCTCTGTTCTGCAGATCCTGACGCTGGAGGAGCGAGTGGACTCCACGGTGGAAACCCAGGAGGAGCGGCAGGGGAAGATGCTGCTGCATACAGAATACTCTCTCCTTTCTCTGCTGCACAACCAGGATGGTGTGGTTCACCATCATGGCCTTTTTCAGGTAGACGTTTTCACTTTACCTATATGTCTTAGCAGGTTTTAGTTAATTAAACAAAGAGTATCATTGTTTTCTTAAAAATAATATGTGATTAAACATTCTAAATACAGCATTATCTCTATGCCAAAGCTTCTTTTCAGTCATTTTTGTTTATGAATATATTTAACAATACCAGAGCAAGTAACAGTTTGATTTTATCAGTTCAGCTTTAGCAGAAACAAGTTTGTCATCGCTCAATCCAGCTGCCTGTACTTTCCTTATAAAGGTTGTTTCAGTAGAGAAGTAGAAATACAATAAAAGCTATATTTATCCGCTGCTCTCTGTACACAGCAACCCTTCCCCCTTCTTCACCTGCTGCCCCATCTGCTTTCTCCTTTAACTTTGTTGTTCCATCAGCTCTGATTCAGTCTTCCTCGTTTGTCTTTCATTCACATTCCGTTTCACTTTCATGGTCCTTATAATAGCAGCATTAAGGTGTGCATGCTGATTCATTTAAGTCTGCCATATTGATTAGATTATTATAGTTCATCTCTACAGTCTGTGAACCAGTTCATTGTTCATTCTTTCAGAGATGCTGGCTGCATTAAAAAAAAAAAAAAGTTAACCTGATACAGAAATCAATCAGTCAACTGTGGAGATGTCTTGTGTCATTTGTTTTTTAGTGTGGCTTACGTTACTAACACAGCATTATATTATATTATAATTCCCTTGAGACTTTAGACTCTTAACTTCCCTTTGACATTTCCTTAATATCCCCTTGACAAACAGGTTGAATGTTTATTAGGATAAACAGGAACATCTTTTCTGTATTAGCCAAGAATAGTCAGATTCTGGTCACCAGCCAAAATGAAGGACTTTTCTATGTAACTGTAGATACAGTGAACCCTCGTTTTTCGCGTGGGTTGCGTTCTGAAAAGAACCCGTGATAGGCGAAATTCTTGAAGTAGTTACCTTTATGTTTTACAATTATTTACAGCATAATTAAACTCTCTACATTGAAACCAAAGAACAAAACCTGTTTCCAGGCCCATTTTCTAACAAATATAACGCTTTCTTACAAATAACTACAGTAAAATAATCATTTTAATCATCAATACGAAATACAGTAGGACAAATTGTGACTCGCATAATTCACTGTGCCTCTGACTGTGACGCTGCAGCCTGACTCCGCTCTCTGGTGTCTTTTTCTTCTGAAGCCTGTGGTGCAGGTGTGTTTTTTCAAAAGAAGAACATAGTTATCTGTAGTTGTTGTCGCTCTTTTTTTCTTCTGGGCAAAAACATTTACCAAAATTTGCCAAGTTGTATTACGTATATTTAAATACCACAACGTTATTGGCGCACAGGTAGAGAAGAAGTGCAGAGACTGTTTAGCCAATCAGGACGCAGAATACAATGCACTGTGAAAAAAAACTGCACAAAAAATCATCGAAGCAGCGAGGCCGTGAAAGGTGAACCGCGTTATAGCGAGGGTTCACTGTACTTGCTTTGAGAAATCTCACTGGTTGCGTTGATTGCATTCCACAAATAGATCTTAAATTCTGTTCTGTCAAATTAAATAAAGTGAACACTCTCCCAATTCTAATTTCTCACACTTATTTCTGGATTCAGGATCGCGCCTATGAAATAGTAGAGGACATGGAAGCCAACAAAGTTCGTAAGATGAAGAAGCGGATCTGCCTCGTCCTGGACTGCCTCTGTGCTCACGATTTCAGTGACAAGACAGCAGATCTAATAAACCTCCAGCATTACGTCATAAAGGAGAAGAGGCTGAGCGAGCGTGAAGCTATTGTCATTTTCTACGATGTTGTGCGTGTGGTGGAGGCCCTCCATAAGGTTGGTCTTATTACACTACTAAAGAGTACATGTGCAACAAAATCGGCTCACTGTTCTTTGTTGTTGTTTGTTAGATGCAAATTTTTTTGATTACTCACTTCCAAGGCTCGTGTGCCACTCCCAGAAACTAATTCTTGTTTTGTTAATGATTCATTGAGCACAATGTGACCATACTTCTTTTTTCCTGCCTGCAGAAAAACATTGTGCACAGAGACCTCAAGCTGGGAAATATGGTGCTGAACAAACGGTAAGTCGACGCTCGGTCACTCATCCCGCATTGTTGGTCAAGTCATGCTGAATAACGCTGCCTTTTGTGTCAATTTTGCTGTTTTAGCCTGTTAGTATTGTGCCTGATGGCCGACTGGACCCCAGAATTTGGATCCAGTGTGTGTATTAAGCTTTAAACCCACACAGAGGCCACATTCTTTGACTATAAGTGAAATTACACTCAGGAACCTGAAGTGTTGCTCTCTTGTGCTCAAATGTGTCTGGGTGTTGAGTAACGATAGATGATTCATTCCCCATGGTCAGAGTTTTGAAAATGGACTCTGGTGCCAAACAAAACAATGAATATGCCTCTGCTTTGATCTCGGTGGGAAAGTGTTTGGGTTTGGGGGTGTATGAGTAATTTAGTAATGCACAGAAGACCCTGTTGAGTGCACCTGAGGTCAAAGTGCTGCAGGTCAAAGTACTGCAGCTCAGGTTAGACGTGCAGGATGGAAAACTACTCATCTGTAAACTCCCTCCAACCAACTCATGTGCAAGGGATATGAAAGGCTTGTATTCAGATGGTGAGAACCACTCTTCCTCACTGTGAGAACGTTTCTAAATTTGGCTGTCATTTACTTAATAAATGCTTGGAAAAGTATTACAATTAGAATTTGCATTAAATGTACATTGATTTAATTTTAAAAACAGGTAGATGATCTTACAGACTTCATTTGAACTGTTGAGGGTGTTGCTTTGGTATAACTGAATGACTAAAGCTGACACACACTCACTTTGTTCCTACGCTCACATTAGCTTGATTTATACCTCTTTGTAGAATGTATTTACAACCTACACAAAAAAACCTATGCCACTGTGAGCAGTTCTACTGTGTTGGTCTGTCAGTGGCTCTGTGTTCAGGAAGCTACAACTCTGGTTTCTGTTGGGGTTTCCTTACAGCTTTGTTTAGATTCTTGGTTTAATTTGTTTTGGAACTGTGATTTAAAATGTTATAAAAGATCAGAAAAAATATTTTTGTAGCCTTACTGCTGTTATCATTAACTATTTATACCAGGAGCATACAACTTCATGCCGCTGTAAACTGAATTTTCAAAGAATTTTGAAAGGAAAAACAAAATGAATTGATAATTTTAAACATCTTTTACATCAGTGATTAATTTGGCTTGTATTATTAAAACATCAGTTTCAATATAAATATTCCAAGATTCTAACATCTTTGCAGTGTTATTTTCATCCTTCCTACTGAAATATTGTTCTCTCTTGCTCTAAGCCAGAATGAAAAATGTTATCTTTTTATTTTGCCTTTTTATATATTGTATGGATTTGAGAGCAAATTGTAACTGAAGTCATATTCCTTGTTTGTGTGCACATGTGGTGAATTAAGCTAATTGTTATTGTTAGAGATAAGTGTTTCAGTAAGTAATGTGTGTGCATGCACTATAGAGTCACCTTCTTTTACAAATATATATTAACCTTACATCTCCAGCAAGAATTGACAATCATGATAGTCCATGGAAAGCAACAATGTCTTTTTTTTGTCCTCTTTGTCCTGGTTCCTCCTACCTGCAGCGGTAGTAAGAAGTAGCGGTAATGGTGATGAAATAGTGTTTTGGCCAGGAGATGCGGGTGGAGGGGAGCAGAGTAGAGGAACACTTTGTCCCAGCTGGAGACAAAGGAGAGACATGCCAAAGGCTCAATAGCTCAGAGCTGACTCACCGCAGTTCAAGTCACTCACACACGAACACCCCTACCTACGTGTGCACACAAATTGTCATAATTTCTTTCCGCTGTGTTTTGCTTTTTCTTTTTGACACAGCCACCCATTTTCTCTGTCTTCCCCATTATTTGTTTTTTTTTTCTCACCATGTACTTCACTCTCCTGGCTAACATGTGGGGGTGTGTATGTGAACAGACAGTGGGTGTGGGAAAACTGACCATTTAGAGGCTTACTCAATCAAACGCCACTTGCGTCCCCTGTTGTTTGTCAGAGTTCTGGGAAATGCACCAAAGGCATCAGAAAGCATCAGCACTTTCTGCAAGAAATGATGCGACTTCCTCTCCCAGAGCCAGCTGTTGTGAAAGCAGGATGTGATAAATCAATCTGCACAGCCAGTGATTGGGTATTTTTAAATTTTAATGACTTCCTATATAAAAAATATAATTCCTTTGGATATGTTATACAATATTCTGGTACATACGTTTGAAGACGCAAATGAATTTCAAGAATGTATGTTTCATGAAGTTATGCTGATTTTTGACTATGCCTGTGATGGCAGCTATTCTTTTGGCTGTTTCTCAACTAAAGCCTGAGTGTCATTGAAACCCTTCAAGCGATGGCCAGTTCTGAGAACTGATGCTTGCTGTAGAAGCTGCCCTGTGATTAACCTCGCTTCTCGTCACATGTATTTTTATTACGGGCCGGAAGGAGAAGTCATCTGGGCTGTTTAGGTCTCTGGTTTCCTGACCGGAGTCATGTGACCAGGAAGCGGAGACGGCGTGGTCTATCCACTGTCCTCAGGGACCCTTGCCTCACAAGACGAACATGCAATCTCATTTATCCAATCTCCCGTGCAAGAATAGAAGCCTGGGTCGTGATGCTCGCAGACAAAAGCACAATTGAAGATACTCGTTCATAAAGGAGAGCCTTGAAGCTTCGCACATTCCGCGGTTAACTCATACGGCCATCTATGGTTGGAAGCATAAGCATTTATTGCAAAAATAGTCAGAAGGGATGAATCTCATAAGAAGCTTTATGTCACGTAGAGTCAGTTTTCCACAGTGAGGTTTATGTTGTCAGACAGTGTTCATCGGGATTGGGATTGAGGTGCCGTTACAGGAGCGGCGAATGTGTGCGATGGACCACGGTGTGAAAGTGAGAGAGAATAGGGGAAGCTGTTGACCTCAGGCTTTTTAGAAAGCGGATGTGGGTGAAAAGCGTGATGTGGAGAATACCCAGGCTGACAGCGCTTCTTTTTTTTTTTTTTTTTTTTTTTGGTGTGTGTGTCTTTTCAGACCAAAGCAGTGTGCTCTACTTCAGCATGGGAGTGATTATGGATGCATATCATGTTGCATGGTTGTGTATACATTTCAAATCTTCTGCAGCTTCTATAAAATCAGTTTCCGACACATCACAGTGCAGGCTTAGTCATTGCAGCAATTATCATAAGCCACTGGTTGACTCATATGTTTGTCAAACTGCAACTTTTTTTTTCCCTCTACAGAAAAGTTTCAAGATAGTCAGGTTTCACTCGATCACGAGCTAAGTAAATTTACTTTGATCCAATTCCTAGTGACACATTTCAGCAGATACCAAATTACTAAAAGCCTTATCAGTTTTAAGGCACTATATTGCCTTGATCCTTTATTAATTCAGCCAGTAATTTGGATTACTCTTGATAGTCAATGTACTTTACACTATGAGGACATAGCATAATAACAAAGCCTCTTATATCAAAATATGAGAAGTTCACATTCTTTGTAAATTTAAAATTAATTCAAGATGTCTTTCTGTAAAACTTTGCATCAAAACAATTGAAATGGGTTAATTATAATGTTAGAAAGTACTTCATATGTGTGACTAATGTGGTGAGAAACAGACTAAAACTACACTAAAAATTTTCTTTGTCAGAGAGAACTGAAGCTAACTTTAAAAGTCAGCAATTTAAGCTCAGATAGTTTCAGTTTGTCTTTTACTTTCAACTAGCATGTACGGTGACAGATCACTCACTGGTCACTTTATTAGGTACACATTGCTAGTATTGCCAGAATAGCAATTCTGAATTTGCCTTTAGAACCGCAACTTTTTCTCTGCATAGATTGCTTAGTTGCTGCAGATTTGATGGTGATACTGAAGGTCATTGAAGTTCAATTCTGTTATTCACAAGAAAACAGTTAGATGATTTGATAGCTGTATTGTGGTTATAGAGATGGACCTGGTTGGCATTAATACTCAGCTTGAGTGTGGTTAAAAGATTCTTAATTGGTACAAACAGTCCTAAAATGATCCATGCTTTTATCTTCTTTGCACCAAATTCTGATCCCTCCATCTAAATTCGGCAACTAAAATGAGACTCATGCGACCAGGCAATATTCTTCCGGGCTGTTTTCCAATTTTGGTGTTTCTCTATGAATTGAAGGCTTTTTTGCTTCCCTCTTCTGATGCTCAGTTTCACCTAGATGTGTCTTTGCTGTAACTAGATTAGTAAAGTGCAGTATTTTACTAATCTTATAAAGTAGATTAGTAACTTTACTAGATTAGTAAAGTACTTCTCTGGCTACATGGACCACATGCAGCCAGAGAAACTTTGGTCACTCTGGCACCCCATTAAAAGGATTTTTCCATCGTACGGTTCTTAAAGTTTAGTGTTCTGGCAGTTTTGAAACTGCAGCGTCATAGATATTTGATGGCTTTTTGTGTACCATGAAAGGCCGTCGTGCTCCCTAATACATTCACTGTCTTACGTTGACTCAGCTATAAATTTAAAAGCGGTTATTAAAATTTTTCTTTCTGTTTATCAGGACACACCGCATTACCATCACTAACTTCTGCCTGGGAAAGCATCTGGTGAGTGAGGATGACCTGCTGAAAGACCAGAGAGGCAGCCCAGCCTACATTAGTCCTGATGTATTAAGTGGTAAGTGGAAAATTATGTCCAATGTAAAGTCTTGCTTGAAGAAGTTGCTGTTTAGATTTCCAGTAAAGAAATAAATGCTGCCAGTGTACAGATTAGGTTTGACATATTCTGATAACCTATGTCTAATACAGTTCAGATTGTTCATGGTATTCTGCAGTTTTATAGTGAAACAATAGTGAAAAGCTCTTTGCCACAGTGCAGAGTAACAGTTTTATGATTTGTAGGGAGAAAACTGATAACAAATCTGAACTGGGCTCTATACTCCATCTGTGAAATCATAAAAAAAGAAAGTTGTGTATCAAAGTTTGAAATTGAAATATAGCATAAACGCCTACATAGTGTAAAAATCTGTTACAATGTTGATTCACTGCTGTTACAAGTGAATCAAACTACAATGGAATATGTTTCTTAACTAAAAAGCCTTTAAAATGTGCTGGATCCTTGTCAATCAAATATTGTAGTTAAACTTATTAGATTCCAGAAACAATCATGGGATTTTGTTGTAGAATTGCGTAATATCAAAACTCTGCATGATTTTCCGTTTATTAAGCAGTTTCACAGAAGTTGTGTTGGAATCTGTAAACTGCGATACCCAGAATGAGTTCTTGTCTTGTTTTTTGTTTTTGTTTTCATGGCAATGTCCCATTTTTCCCACATAAAGCTATCTGCATACATAGAAAAACATCAGGAAAAGCTCCAGTACTCCTAATCGGCAACATCAGTGCTCGGCCACTCTCTCCTGTAGAAAACCATAGTTGCATCCGTTTGAATATTCATTTCCTGATCAACATCCTGGATGTTGTCTTGAATTTAGAATGATATCAATCTTGCAGCCTGTCCAGCAGTTCAAACAGCAGATAAAAGCGCTGCGTACATATCAGCATAACGTGACAGGCACACAATTAAACAGAGCTTCAGTGACTCATCCGCTGATGACTCACCAGAGGAAACTACTCCCATCGACTCCCATCCCCCGCCTGTGTATGTGTGACACAAGCTTGAATATAATTGCCGACTGCTGTTGCTGCCGCCTCTCTGGCTGGAACAACACCGCCTATGGTAAAGCGCAGCCTATGATGCTACAGCCTCATCAGCTCCACATACACAGCTGCTTGATTGCATCTGTTTGCTTTAACAAGCGGCTCTCCACATTTAAAAAGTTGCGGATTTCAAGGCAGCATCATAAATGCTGAGTCATGCAGTTCGTGTTTGCCAATTTTGTTAATCATTAAAACCTCGTGACTTGACAGGGATTGAACTCACTGAATGTTTGGTCACGCCTGTGTTAAAACAGGAAGCTATCCCTCATTACGCTAAAATAATGTCGCCCTCTGTGTTGTGTGTGTCTGGATAATTTTATCTGTACGTCTCTGTGTGTTTTGACAAAAACTGAGATGCCCCTCTACTTTTTGCCCCCAGGTCGCCCATACCGCGGTAAACCCAGCGACATGTGGGCCCTCGGCGTTGTCTTGTTCACCATGCTGTATGGCCAGTTCCCTTTTTATGACAGCATACCTCAAGAACTCTTCCGCAAAATCAAGGCTGCAGAGTACTCTATTCCAGAGTGAGTGTTAATTTGAAGCGGAGCTGAGGGAACTCTGTATCCATTCATTCACAACATTAAACAAGTCAAGTCAATGATAAATTCTGATAAACTGATGTCAAAACATCTCCCATTAAGACTAAATTATGACTTGTTTATTTTTGTAGGTTTTTTTCTAAGTTCTTGATTTACTAAGGATTTCTATTTGCATTATGTGTAGCACTGAATGATTTTCCTAATGTTTTTGATAAATTTATTTTTATTTTTTTTTGGTTAAAATAATCGCCTTCTACGTTCTCTCCACACCTCAGAGACGGTCGTGTGTCTGAGAACACGGTGTGCCTCATTCGAAAGCTCCTCGTGCTGGACCCTCAGCAGAGGCTGGCTGCAGGAGAAGTGCTGGAGTCACTCAGTGCCATTATTGCTTCATGGTAACTGCACCATCTGCTGGCTGTCTGATAAATCTGAACGTATTCAGAATGTGTTGCATATTGGGGTTGACTATATGCCATGGCCAGTTATCATAGCAGTTCACATACTTAATATTAAACTCTCATTTCTGTTAATTAGTTAATCATATTGTGGTGGGGTCTTTTTCAATCACAGGCAGTCTGTTTCATCGATGAGTGGTCCTCTACAGGTAGTTCCAGATATTGACGATCAGGTCAATAACCAAGAACATTTACAGGAGGTAAGTTATTAAAAAAAGAGAACAAGTTTTCTCAAGAAAATGTAATCCTTAATTGTGAAGAAGGGAAGTAATGCATGATTTTACATTTTTTGATGAATGAAACCCTGAAAATGAGACTGAGCTTTTTATTCACTCTGCTTTACTCACATACACATAAATAAAATCCATCCAAGCAATGTTAGCGGAAGCTGCCAGGTTTTGGTTTTCATGTGACAAAATGTAATAAACATTGAAGAAAATGTCAGAGTTCTACATCTTGCTCAATGGGAGCTTTTTATCTATAACTAAAATGAACAAATGGTGCACTTTTTAGACATATTTTACATGTGTATTAGTGCAGTAACTGCATCACATTGAGCAGAATTTGATTTTTCAACACAGGCCAAGGCAATCGAAGAGTCTTCACAGTACGAATTTGAGAACTACATGCGCCAGCAGCTGCTGCTGGCTGAAGAGAAGAACACTATTCATGAAGCCAAGAGCTTTCTCACCAAGCGGCAGTTTGGCAACATCCCACCTGTCAGACGTCTGGGTCATGATGCCCAACCGGTCAGTCCATTCGACGCTACTGCCCTTGCTCAACGATTCCTCCGGAAATAACCCTCAACCAGCCACACCAACCTCTTATGCCTCCCTGGGAACTAAATACACCCATGGAGATCAGAGAGAACTTGGGAGAAAAATACCCAAAACGGAACTGGCAGACAGGAAGACCTTCCTGAGCCAGCAAACAGACAGATGCATACTGGGGTTTTAGTAAGCTAAGTGGAGCAGACGCATAGTCGGGTACCAGAGCAGATTCACATCTCAGAGCTTCACTTTCCCAGTCTGGATCATCTCTGGCCTGGACACGAAACTCCCGACTCAAAGGTTCTTTGCCCACTTGTTAGTCACTGTGCATCAAACTCGTCGGCATGGTGTGTCGCAGTGCTGATGAGGTTCTGCCTGCAGTGTTGAAGAAACTATTAACCCCTGACGCCTCTTCCTTGCACCTCTAAAACTTCCCCATCCATTCTGGCTTCCCTGAGCAATACAGGTCCAGAATCATGTAGCAATCCCCCCCACACCCCCACCATGGTTTGGAATTTTCTCAAGTCCAGTTACTTGATCACAGATGTCATTCATGTATACCTCCATTCCACTTTCCTTTTCTCTCTTTCTTTCCCTCTCTCTCTCCTTGATTTTTTTCCTTCATTGTTCAACCATAACTCTTCAAATCAATCTACCTCTCTGTCCATCTGTTTCTAAACCATACTCGCGGTTCTGAGGCGAGGGATTGTAACAACTGAGTCTCAACCCCCCAGTGGCATAAAGCATTAATGTTTTCAGTTGGAGTGAAACTGCTTTAAAACCGTTTTAGGCGGTTTCTAAAAATCTGAATAAGCTTTGTATTTACCTGAATAAGTAGCATTTTATCTCAGTAGTTTCATTGAAGAAAGATTTGAATATCAAAGCTTACGTTGAAATTTACGCTCTGCATCGTCTCCTGCTTCTTTCTCATCCCTGTGGAAATCTTTTTAGCACCTCGGCAGCTATTGTGAGGTACCTGGGAGTCCCAATGCCAAGAACTAAATGAGGCCAAGTTATATTGATGATGGTAACTCTTCCTTAGTGCCGCTACAATGACTATCCGGCACCGTCACGTTTCCGTTGCCAAAACTCCTGTCTTAAATTTCTTCTTAGCCAAGGAAACTGGTACTTTCAGACTCATTTAGAATTGTTTGACTTCCAGGTAGCTTGCCTATGTCTTCTTATCAAAACCAATCATGGGACAAGTGTTTTGGGGTTTTTTCTCTGTGTGAATGTGAACAGTCATTTCTTCACATTGATGAATCTGCAGTTTCCTGAAGTGTGCATGCTGTGTGTGTAGGTTGAGGCCAGACAAACAAGGGTGTATGAAGCTGAAACTCTCTGACCCTTTAAGCTATCTTCCACTTATTGTTGTGTCCTGTTATCTGGCCTGCCTCTATGGCAGACACTGTGAAACACAGACCAGGCTCTGCTGAGGTGGGGCTTGACTGAATGTTTTTTGTTGTTGTTTTTTTGGCAGGGGGAATGATGTGAATGCTTTAAGATTGAAAAAGATCATATACATCTCCTTCCAGACGTATTATTACCTCTTTTTCACACAAAATCTACACACTTTCATATATTTCATTGGTTTTTATATGCTAAGCCAACATAAAGCAGTTCTTCGTTGTGAAGTTAAAGGAATGCATTTGGGGGGAAAAATAACCATAGACCTGTGGCATACATTTAGAGTCAGCTCCTTGATTTAATATGCAGTAGATCCACATTTTGGTGCTACATGCAGCCCAAAAAGCCCACATTTTAGTCCTCCCCTTTGTTGTGTTGCCCTGTCTTTCATCAATCTTGCCACCCAATCCTTTGTCATTTGTACTAGACTCTTGGGATATTGTTTAAAGCCATGCTGTGCTTTAAATATTCTTTATTTCTGGCTTGTCTGCTGTTTTCATTGGTCTTCATGGTGCTATTTGTTCCCCAATGTTCACTAGCAAACTTCTAAAGCCGTCAAAGAGTGCAGTACACCATTTTAGTACTGGGATTAAGTTCCACACAGGTTGATTTTCAAATTAGATGACTTGGAAGGCAATTGGTTGCATTTAATTTTATGTAGTCAGATCAGAGTAGAGGGAGCTTAAAAAACATGGTGTGATTTTCAAAATCTTTTCCCTTTTTAGTCATGGACTTTGTGTTGGTATGTCACATATCCCAATCGTAACTTCATTAAAATACCTGATAAAATGTGAGGACATTCTGGGTTTTAATACGTCTGCAAGGCAGTGTAGCTTTTCTCTCCCATACTCATCTTGTACATGCTCTTTTTATCTCACTATGTGGGCCCCTCTGAGCCCCAGCCAGTGGCAGATAAATATTACTGTAATATTCTGTAGTTAAATGAAAATACAAACACACAGGTCTATAAGTGCAGTTTCTGGGTTCGCTTGATGCATTATTCTGTTTTTTACAGAACTATTTTGAAACCATGGCAATGCTACTAACCAGTGACTGTTAGACATCCGTACTGTGCATCTTGCCTTTGCATATTGGTACTTGCTTTATGGCTTTCTATGCTTTTTTTCCTATTTATATTCAAATTGCATGAACATAGAGTCTCTTCAAATGTCTTTTACTGCTCTATTTTTCCTTGTAGTTTCATGTTGATTTATTTATTCACTTGTGTAGACCCTCCCTCTCCAAACCACTGGTGCTTGTATCACAGACATTGATTGTAGACAGTCAAGAACTCTCCTTAAAACAAGGCCCCACATCTGTTTGCTCTCTCAGTTTTTAACAGTGGTTCCACTTCGGCAATCCAAATCCTTTTTCTTCTCAGACACATTTGTGAAAGAGTAGCATTTCCTTTCCTCTTAGGATTACTCAATTATTTTCTTGTGGTCACCTTAAGCTACACTAATATTAAGACTGACTTTTGCATAGTTCTATTTTTTAAAGAAATGATGATAATAATAATAAATGGATTTTCTCATCTTAATTTACGGGAGGGGTTTTTGTAGTGAAAATCTTTTGTTGCCATTAACCCATAAACCCCAACCCAAGGCTGCACTCTCTGGTCAGTATGTAAATAATGTACCATGATGACTGTGACAGTCAGACTTTATGTACAAAAGCTCTACCCTGTGACTTACCAGCTCTGTTTCAGCACATGGTGATTGACTCGTTTTTTGGGCCACGTTGGCCGTCTAACATCACATCCAGATTTTAAAATGAAACTTAGAGAGCCGCCGGCTTTCTCCCATCTCAATGTGAATTCTGTGGGTATTCAGCAGTATTGTAGTAGTTTAGCTTCATCAGAAAACTCCATTGCCACCACTGAATACTAACATTTAGGGGGTATTTATGGCGACTGTCTGATGCAATCACCATCAGAAACAAATACACATTAGTAATTGTTATTTACTCTCCCCAATGATTATTAGATTGGACTATGCTCAATGTTTAATCTGGAAATACTTTGTACGGCTAGGTAAATTAGTAAAACTCAGAACGTGCAAGGCGAGTCCAGAAAACATTTTGTCAGATCATCTTCCCCCAGCGGGGTGAGTAGTACAAACGTGTTGGTTAAAATTGTCAGTGCATATTTGAGATATTACTGACTGATCCAACTGTAAATTCAATGCAGGGATGTGAAACATGGAGTCACAAAGTGTTGTGAGCTGCTTGGTTGGATATGGGCATCTAAATACGAAAAACTGATTAACTGTACAGATAAACGCATTTGTATAAAAAAAACATATTTTTCTACTTCATCAGATCTCTACATGCATGTCAGCAATAAACTTTGATATGGAAGTGTTCAACTTTGTCTTGTCCTCACTGAACTTTAATAATTTACCACTAGGTGGCGCAGTATGCTTAAAAACAATTTACTTAAGGTCAAGGTAAAAACAGTTTAGAGGGTTTTTTTTTCTTTTTTTTTTGTAACTCCTTAAGGATAATGTTCTTATTTATGTTTCCTTCTGTAGAAATAAACAAATAGATGAGATGATTTAGTGAAAACTGTCAGTGGGTGCATTGGTAGGTTTAAAATGTGAAGAGAGAGCAAGATGAATGAGTCTTTGTGCATCTCTACAGATTTCCTCTGTGGCGAGTCCAGTTATGGGTCAGAACGAGGCAAACCTCAAGCAGGAAACCCTCTGCTGACTAACAGTAGTTCCCTGTGGGGTTTCGCTACTGATCCACCCCCCCTCCCCCCCTTCCACACACACACTCACACACACACACCCCCACATACCTTGCCATAGGTGCATTCTGATTTTGGCAGCTATTTTCATTATAAGGTTTGGGGACCAGGAAATCAACACATGGACTCCCTCATCATGAGCATCCCTGACAAACAGATATTTTTATTTTGACAAAAAATAAATCTCCTTCAATGATTTCAGTATTTAGGAGCAGCTAGGAGAAACAATGGAGACTTTTTAAATTTGCAGTAGTCAAATGGTTTTATATGCAAGTATATTTTACAGCCAGATCATGTTTTTCAGCTGGATTTCTTGAAGTACCAAAAAAAAAAAACTATGAAACATCTGCCTTAAAACAACTGGAAGAAATGTACTTTAAATTTTAAGATTCTCTTTTTGTTCTGCTATGAATGCAACATTAGCACAATATCAATATTAATTTGCCAATGCCTAATAATGAAAAGTTCAGTTATATAGTTTCTTATATTTCTTACATCTGGCCTTGAGTTCTCGTCTGCTTCTATTTGGTTGCCCAGGCAACCTTTCAAACTTGGGAGAATGAGGGAAAACTCCAGAGATTTTAGAGGTCAAAGTTCTAAAGATGCTTTGTCCTCAGAAATCACAACCAGCTGGCCGTTGAGGGCCTTCCCAGCTTCACTGGTGTCCAAAACAAGTGTTCATTGAAGACTACGTCAGACATTTGCAATGTTCTGGTGTAATTACCTCAGAGAGCATTACATATTCAGTTTCACAAGGACAGAGCGCAAATTATTTAGTTGGACATGGATAAACAGAAACCACTTATTTCCAGATGTGCTTATGTAGCAGTATTGTCACAGCTTTTTGTCCATAATTTACTGGTAGAGGTTCTTAAAAAGCAGAATGGAAACAAGAGATTTGAGCTCACAGTTGCCACAGCTTGTCAGTGAGTGCTTTGTGGATATTGAGTGTGAATATGTTTCCAGCTGAGGATTTATGGCGTCGCCTTGCTAGACACTCCAGACCAAACTTTGTTATATTTAAGGTATCAGCTACTGAGACAACCGCAATGGGAAAGCCACATGTATTAAAATGCTGTATATACAATTCCATAGTATTTTTTAACGTCTTTGTAGAATTGCACAACTAACATTAAACCCAAAAACTTTAACATTCAAAGTGGCAAAAAGTTTAATGACATGCAGAGCCTGAGAGTGAAGCTAGGGGGAAGCCGTTTTCCAAAAACAAAAAGGTTTAACTGCTGAAGATCATGATCCTATATTCAGCATCTAAAACTTTAGACAAAGCCACTAACCTGGCACTTCCTTTTTTCCAACGAGTACCCCCAAGAGTCTGGAGGAGATGAGATTAGCAGCATTACGGTTTGCATAACAGACACTGAATTAACTTCATTTTTGTTGGCGAGCTGTCAGATCTACAAAAGGGGCCCCTAAAACAGACATTGGCCCCCACATGAGAAGCAAAGAGGGAGAACATCTGCAAAAGATCTTTATTTAATTGCTCTACATCTTTCCTCCGTCTTAAAACAAGCGATAAAACAGGACATCTGAAAATAAATTTATGTTGTTGTCAACCACAGGAAAAAAGAAACAGTTGGATGTGTCCACATTTTTCCAGTCTTGTTTTTGTTCATTTTGAAGCTACTTTCTTTGAATCAGACCTAGCATGTACTAGTAAAAAGAGTAACTAGATATAAGACAATAAAAAAGCTTAAACAACACCACAAAAAGAGACGTTATTGAAACTGCAAAACTGGTGTGAGAAGTGAGTGGCTTTGGTGTGGTCACGTACACATCCAACAGCAACAGGATTAAAAAGCTGAGCTAAATCTAGCACAGTTAAGACGATCTGTGCTTTGCTTTTTGCAGATGATGTTTGGTAAACTGGAGTTGCCTGTAAATTAATGTGAAACTGCTGCGATTGAGAGTTAGCTCTCTTAAATCTGAGGCTATGGTTCTGAATCAAAAACGGTGAACAATTCCCTCAAGATTGGGCGTCAGTGTGCCATGTTTTCACCCACACCACTGCAACTTTCTTGATATTTTCTCTCTTTTTTGGACCTTTAAGTCTGAAATAGAGAGATGGTTGTGACCCAAAGTCCCAGCATATCATCAGTTTTTGATAAACATAGAATAACCTTTCACCACCAACAATACTCAATTGTTTAGGCACCTCCGAGTAGCTGCTGCAGGAGATTCAAGAATTTTCCAAACATGCATGAAAGAATCAAGGCAACACTCCAGGAATGTTTTTTTTTTTTTTTTCTTTTTTTATGAAGGAATAACATAACATGATAAAAAGATTAATGAATTCAGTTTAACATAATACTCTGTCCCCCTCTTATGCCTTGTTTTCTCTGAAAGGTAACTTGTACAATTACACAGATAACTTGTACAATATTTTATGGTCTGGTCATATTCAGGAGAGCATTTCAACCACCATGCCTTTTTTTCCATCAAAATGTTTTGGCTGCTTGCTTGTATTGCCAAACTGCTACGGACTGTTAAGACATTTTAATATGCAGTGTGTTCATTTGTGAGTTTTAGGTGTCTGTGCTAATTTTTGACATCAAAGCTTGCCTATCTCCTGCCACGGACCATCGTCTGACATGATGACAGCCTCTCCAGCACCGGAACGCCTTAGGGGTGTTTTTGGCCTGCTGTGAGGTGTCAGTTTGACAAGCGGTGATGTAGCACACAGTGATAAGATGACAGACCTCTTTCAATCCATGTCACAGCTTGAATCTTTTCACTGTAGCCTTTCTGCTTCAAAAGAAAACTTTTTAAACTGGTGATGGTTGTGTGATGTACCAAAGATCCTGCAAACATATTCTTAGAGAACATTCATGTTGTTTAGAGAACAACATCAATAAGCAACAAGACAAGAAGAAAAAGGAGAGTGAGCATTTATGAAGCCTGTTGTTTTCTATGAACATCATTGCTTCTGATAAATTCAAACTTCCCACGTAAATGTCCAATAGAAAGTTGATTTGCGTTTGGTTTTGAAGAGCAAATATTAGAATAGTTTAGAGCATTTAAAAAATATATAATTATTGAAATTGTGATGAATAAATCACATCCAGTGAGCTGCTACAGCTATCTCGACACCATAGTAAATAGCAACTGCAGTATATGGTGTATCAAATAAGGAAATGCATTTTAATCTGATTTTTTTTCTTTCTCCTATTATTATCAGTACAATTGTGTCAATCGGTTCAATTGTAATTGTTTATATATATATATATATATATATATATATATTTGATTCAAATGAAAGAATGTTTCACAGCCAATGCAGTCTGTGTGCCTTCATTTGAACTTCTCCTCAATCCCAACATGTGTAGGTTTATGGAATGACATTTCAGATGAGGACTTACTTATATGTCACATTAATGTAACTGTAGGTGGATGCTACCCATGTCACATGTTGAGCCTTGTGTTTGTGCCACATACTTAAGTTTCTGATCCATTTAGATTCATTCTGTTTCATTTGGGAAAGTCTGGTTCTGACTTTGTCCTATTCTATCTCCTATTTTCTGGCAAAGGACATTTATGTTGGTCTACAGTAGAAAGCTTGTATGCACCTTTTTCGGTACTCTATGTTGCAAAGTTTAAGAAAATCTATTTGTTCCAATCTGTGATCTTGGATGTAGTTATACATTCTTAAAGCTTCATGTAAACCCGTGACTAAGCTGTCATATAAAACTCCATTGTGTGAGATTGTTCACAGCTGCCCTGTTTCTCTCTCTGACCTGGCCCCGCTCTCTAAAAATAACACTTCTGCTTTTTTTCTTGTTTCAGATGACATTGTGGGACATTAATGTGTTTTTTCATGTGTCTTCAGTGTGTTCAACGTGCTGCAGAAAGGCCCGGTCAGCTTAAACTTATTTTGCTGGTACATGGCTTTATTCAGTGTTGAGAAATACAGTTCTTGTCATATATCTCAGCGAGACAAATGTGAGACGAGCCAGGCCAGAAGACAGCGGAGAACTGTGAAGGTGCATGGGTTTTTTTCCCCCCAGAATCATACTTTTTTCTTACAGACTACTCAAGAAAAATAATTTTAAACTGAGCTCCCCTCACTAAATTCTTCCGTATGGAGCAGAGTGGGAAATCCAACATGGCGCAGCAGTGAGCGTGTGATTTTCAAACCGCCTGCTAACTCCGAACATCTGGTCTCTGGAGGGAGGGGAGCAACACTGTCAATGGGAGCCTTGTATCCCCCAACCCACTGTGAGATGAACCCACCTCAAGGTAAACATGGAGGCATGTGTTCATTATGAATATGAACGTGTGTGGTGACTGACTGTTTCTACTGGATCCAACTTTCACTGGCATCATTTAAACTCTGAAACACTCTGCGCGTGCACGTGTGTGTGTGAGGACGAATGAAGAGTTTTTTTGCTTTCTTCTTACAAAATTACCAGCTAAATGTTCTTGTTTGTTTTGTTTGACCAATAAACAGACCTTTGGGGCAGTTAAAGTTCTTGTAAAACAACATTTGGAACTGGACGGAAATAACGGAACATGTGCAATAACGCTATTTGGTCAGATAAATTTAATCCATCTATAAAAAGTTAATTGCATTTTTTACATGGCAGTTTTTAGAGTTTTAATTGACATGACATTGACAAGATTGGCTTTGTAGAAGACAAAGGGAGGAGGGAGGTTATAGGCGTTCTCTTTATTTCAAAAGAGTTCCTGATTTTATTTTAAATCAGCAGATGGAACTTGTTTACTAATTAATTCAGTGCTGTGAGCAAAGTGGGGGAAAGAAGGTCACATAGTTTCCATGCTAGTCACTCTGCAATTGTTTTACTCACTGACAGAAAGACCAGTTTATTAACATTTTATTGTTTAGTCCTGAATTCACTGTATAGATATACAAAATGAACTGAGAAAATATTTACAAATTGCAATCCTGAAGACTGTCACATAACAATGAATTTTTAGTCTTTCTCTTCCCAAATAAGTCCAATTCTTATGCAATTACAAGATCAAATTTATTCAATCCAATTTATTCTAATGTAATCCGATCATATATTTAGGAGGACAGAAAGAAGACTTGACTTTGACTGGACCATTTGAGCACCCCCCCCCCCACACACACACATATATATATATATATATATATATATATATATATATGTGTGTGTGTGTGTGTGTGTGTGTTTTTTGTTTTATTTCTTCTTTTGAGAAAGTTTGGTTTCAATAACAGACTGGTAGATAAACTTCCACCCGAGTCTTAAATCTAAAAGACTTTCTTTCAGGATTGACATGAAATAAGCTCCATTCATCTTCTTGTCAATCATAAACAAATTAATACGCTCTTTACCAGGCCTGTCCCTTTAAGTGGATGGCCATGTCTTGGTAGGTTTGAAGTTGTATTAGGGTCTTTACACAATATTGATTTGTTTGTTTTAACTTAACCTGGCTTCAAATTCCTCCTAAACATCTTCTTTGTTGTGTTCCTTAGTGTTCTTCATGGCGCTATTTCTTTGTTGATGTCCTGATAATCCTCCAAGGCCTTCACAGAGCAGCTGAATTTATACTGAGATTAATGTACAGATAGGTTAATTCTGTTTACTAAATAGGTGACCTCTGAAGACAGTTGTTTGCACTAGATTTTTTTAGGGATATGCTAGTACAGGATGCTGAATAGAAGTGCTCGCCAAGCCTTACATATTTTTGTTATATAACATTTTTGAAATCCCGTTTTTCTTCCACTTCACAATTATGCATTATTTTCTGTCAATTTATCCCAAAAGAATCCCCGTAAAATGCATTTAAGTGTTCAGTTGTAATGGTACAAAATTTGCAAGTCAAAAAGCATGATAGTTTAATTTCACAACAGCTGCAATCCAAATAGACCCAAAAAAGTGACCGAAGCACTAAATAATCCCATGGTAACCAGTAGTGGACACAGACAGTGTGAGTGTGGGAAATGAACTGCTTTGCAGGGTTAGAACTCTTGCAGCTGTTCCCCTTCAGTCTAACAAACATCTGCAGGATCTCTGCTACTATTAGTCCCTAAGTTTACTTTCCAAGATTTTGATGCTTGGTATCATGACATAACCCTTCTGAGAACCACAGATGCTATAAAGTGAGATGTTATTCTTTTTATTCTTCATACATTTGCAAAATTTCAATTTATACACAGATATACCTGCCAAAATAGTGATTAATGATTAATCTTTTTAGTGCTCCAGAGTTAGTCATGTGTGGTATTGATTCTGGATCTGATATTTCTGCATATTTACCTCAAGAGATTATTTCTTGTACAAAACAATCAAGACTTTTACCCTCTAGCAAAACATCTGATGGTGTTCTTGTCTTCATCCTTTATTTAAGCAGGATAAAAACTCCTTGAGATTAGAAATCTCTTTTACAAGAGTATCCTGTTGTTGAGATCCTTAAACCAACAGCTGTTGACCAGAGTACAGAGACGTGTCCACAATGAAAATTTCACAATTGCATATACCACACAAGCATTTGGCATGAGTTCTGTGGGTGTCTGCCTGCTGAATCATTTACAGGAAAGTCTGCCCTTCTGCACTGTCTTAGGAAACCCACAAGGCTGCATCAGTTATTCCTGTAAAGATACCAGATTTACCTAAATGCTAAATAAATTCTGCCTTTCATATCCTCCTACTCCCTCCTCTCATATATTGTGGTGACAAACAACCTCTGGATTTGCTCACCCTGCCCACTCAAAAGTGAGCTATGGCGTGGGCGGTTAATACATGTCTCTTTCTCTTTGTGCATGCTGTAAATATTTTCTCCAATCAAAGAGTCAAGCTTCAGAGCCCAGTTTAATCTCTGGAAGGCCATCACCAAGTCTCACATCAAAGCACAGGATGAAGGAGATGAGTTAAGACAAGACGGGTGGATGTGTCTCCCACTTTGTTTCAGTTGAAACGTGTCTACATACAAGTATGGTACACCCATGGATATCACAACTTAGGAAAGATAAACTGAAATCAATGGAGTGAATATAAGCAAAGGTTTAAAGAAATCCAATAAAAATTGAAAAGTGAAGAGAAGACAAACCCTTAAAACCTCCTGAAAACATCCGGGTTAAAATCAATTCATAAAAAAAAATCCCCAAACTTTTGATTTGGGGAACATTTGAACATCATTCTGGATTCTGTTTCCCAAGTTATAAAAATCTGCAGGAACACCTTTGAAATTCAAAATTCCAACTTCAAACTTTCTTATTAAAATCATGTAAGTTGCTGCAGAGTTTAAATGAATGACATTTTTCACATACCGGTACATCATTATCAAGTTTTATATGTATTATAATGACTGGAAAAAGTATTCTATTACAATGGCTGCCAAAGGTATTAAACTTTTTTCATGTCATAGTTGCCATTTTCTTTCTTTTAATGGACTTTTTATGATGGAGCAACTCAAAGTGGTGCACTATGACGCCACTTGGCTCTATAAAAGTAGCCAGTCAAGTGGCATGGCATGGACAACGCAGTTGTTGAAAGAAAGCTATAAAACTTCCTGCTCGGAAATTTGCAACCCTTCAATTAGGGGACACAGAGAATAAATGGAAGAGGGTGCTCTGGTCTCATGAGACCAAATTCAATTCTTTGTGTGCTGGGAGAATGCTTTACTTAGTAGAGGTGACAACAGAGGTATTTCCTATTTTTACTTTCATTATGAAATGGAAGTACTAGTGTGACAAAACATTTAATCATTTATTTTCAAATGGAGAAAAAAACTAATTGTACTTTTGGACCCAGTGCAAGAAATTAATCAACTAATCAATAAGATCCATATTTAATCCACATCTAAAATTCTTGGCTTGTCTGAAGAGTTTCAACCAAGCTCAACATTGCACTAAAGCAGCACCATAAAATGCACTAATGAAATTTGAATGGTGTCAGATAATACCCTTGTGTCTGTACTTGTCCTTTTAGATGCAGCTGTTCACGATATTGAACAGCTGCATCTGAATGTTGTATACTGTATTAAAAATATTTTTCCCATTCTGAAGGAAAGTTAATGCACTTTAAAACTTTGCTGTGATACTTTTTCATCTCTATTATGATAGTTTGGTTTTTTTGTGTGTGATTTCATGGGTCACATGATTTTGCATGTGACCCTGCTAAATCATGGGTCACATGATTTAGCAGGGAGACCTCAGTTCCCTATACGGCCAACGCAGGTTCAAATCCTGGCCTGTTCTGCTCTTCTCTCAAGCTCACTTTCCAGGCAGCTAACTGTCAAATAAAGGCTACTTAAGTCCAAAAAAGTCCCTAAATAAAAACAAAAACAATAAAAAGCTCATACATGCTGTTGGGATCAAAACACTCAACAGTTTCATAATGTTAATGATTAAGCTTTGTTTTGGGCCAGAGTTAGTTATGAAGTACCACAGGGTTCAGTGCTTTAGGGGAGTTGTCTTTACTTGTCATTGCTTCAACTTGGTAAAGTTACCAGACAGTATGCAATAAATATTCTAGTGATGCTCAGCTATACCGGTACTTATTGATAAGACAAGATAAAACCAACCAGTTAATAAAACATAGGCCTGTTTTTAGGACATAAAAGCTTCTTTATTTTCTGCTTTGAAACTCAGACATGACAGGTTTCCCTCTTTGGACAACAGCATCCAAAGAACAAACTGTTTAGTCAGTCATTTACTCTGAATGACATTAAATTGACATCCAGTCCTTAAACATCCTCCATGTTATTTTCAGCGACTTTATCCAATTAGTAAAGCTACTTCAGATGACTCTTTTACCAATAGACACAAAAAACTGATTTTGACTGCAGTCAATTCAAAGCAGAATCAAACTGTGATCTGTGCAACTAAATTTGAATCACTACAATAAAATTACATTGGTCTGATCTCACCATACAGCACCTCAGTGCAGTTTTTTAGAACTGCATTGAGATGACATTTGTCATAAATTTACAGAATTGTCTTAATTAAATTACAGTTGTGAATCATATCACAAAGTAGTGAAATCTAAAAGTTACATGTTGGTTCTGTAGTTTATTTTCTGCAGGATGTGACTAGTTGGACTGGATATTTGCTCTCCAGTTGTTTCATATGGAAAGTACTATGCTTCAGGATTCTCCATAAAATTATAAAATTGCTAAATCTGAATCCTTCTTAAGTTTTAAACTTGTTGTAAACATCAGTACATGTAATCTTGCCACACATTCTTTAAAATGTTTGATTTACAGAAGAAAAAACAAGGCAACAACAATCTCTGAGATACTTACACCATAAACATATTTTTCTTAGACCTTCTCATTCTGTTTCACTCTGTGGCATCATTGTCACCACAAGAAGCCAAATACAGCTCAAAGTTATCATTACAGGCTTCCCAGATGAATGCTTGACTGGCTCCCCATGTCTATTCTGGCTCTGTTGGGGTAAAGTGGGTTCACAGTGGTTCTTACAGCAGACACTGGGTGACAAACATTCATGTAGGGTGTAATTCTTGCGGTTGTGTCCTTAGCCCCAATGAGGCATGGGTGGGGTGCCACTTACTAAAACCAAACTGAGTCTCTTCTCCTGAATGGTGCCAGCCTCCCATAGAGGAGAGCATGTCTGAGCTAAATTCCAGCCTCATCCTGTACCAGATGTAAATTCCTCAGGGGTTTGGTTTGGGATCTGTTCCATAACGGCGGCTGACTTGCATCGCTTATATAGATAGCTGTGAGAGCATTTCCAGCAGGAGGACGTAAAGGCATTTCTGGGGTTTATCATAAGACCAGGTGCATCTTTTCAGCTATAGCTCTTGCTTTATTTTCAAGTTTGGCTTGTCAATGATAAGAATGTTTTGTTTTAGTCTTTTAAAGTCTAAAACAAGTTTTTTTAAATCTTCAAGCAGCAAACTGTATACTGTGTATTCTGATAGTGCTCCATCTCTGATTTAAAACTTCAGTTTAGTTTATAGGGGTTTTACGTAATCAACCAACAAGAACTAATGCAGGACTGTAAAGAGAAAGGAAAGTTCTACAATTTTCTGACAAATTAAAAACCTCAATCATGTGGCATGCATTTGTATTCAGATATTTTAACCCTGGGACTACTAAATTAAATCGATTGCAGTCAACTCTAGAGAAAATCAGTGGGAAGAAGCTTGATTTGGATTGATGAACCTGAAAGTCAGTGGGTTTTCCAGTGTAATTTTAGTGAAACAAACTCACTGGGTTCTCAGGTTAGTAACTGAGATAAGTGTAACATGTGGGATCTAGGTGTACTTTTACTCTACACCGGGGGAAATATTGATAAGAGCTTTGGCTTTAAGAAAAAGAAACCATTTCAGGAATTTATCGCTCTTAGCTTTTCTTTTCTTTTCTTCCTCCTTGTAGTTCCCAAGAAAACTACAAGGAACACAAAAGCAAAATGTGCTGTCCCATCTCGAGTGCATGGCTGCTAAAATTTGGTCAAGGCTGAGGATGGTGGTCATTAAGATTTTCAGCTTTGCTCATCTTCAATGTAAATGTAGATATTAGCTATTTTGTTTGAAGAATTGTTTTGTCTTTAGATTTACAAATGTTTTAAAAGACATACCGCCTAAAGATTTGCAACTGAGAAGCTCTACATTGTGTTGGTCTGTCACATAAAGTCCAGTTGAACGTTTTGTTTGTCACGTGACAAAATATTTAACCTTCAAGAGCATGAACACATACATACAGATTACTGCATGATTGTATTTTAACAGAACAGAATGCATGCTCAAGTGCAGTCTGTTTAGGCAAACACATCAAGAAGATGCTCTTTTTTTATGACTTTATAAAAATGACATGCCCTTCTTTTTTCATGGTCCTTTTTATAGGCTGGAAAGTCCAGACAGGCTATCGTTTCCCCAGGGAAACTGAATGTATTTGAAAAATGTTGCAGCAGGAATATTAGTTTTGTTTTTCCTACAAGGGTGATTCAGACTGTTCTATGTAAAGTACTGAAATAACATGGATAAAGAACAGTTACAGGGGCTTGAATTTTACTCTGATAATATCTCTTCCTGTGTTAACTGAAATTAGATAAGAAGGAGTTGTTTCAGTTCTGGGAACACTCTAACCTTCTGGCCTTTTTGTGCTGGATTTTAATGTAATCACTTTAAGCAGTAATTAATTATTTTAGATCACGATGTGACTTTGTTTCCTGTTAATAAAGATGATTTCATTAAACAAACAACTGGAAAAGTCACTTAAATAAAATATTGTTTTAAAGAGCACAGAATCAAACTTTAATGTTAAAGGTCACTCATGATATGTTGTAAAAAATATAAAAACCAACAAGAAGGTTCCATTATTAGGAATCTAAAAACCTGTGATTAAACCCGACCACCATAAATATGTGTTTGCTGCCTTTGACGAAAATCCAACATCTAAAAAAGGGCAGAAAAACATTTCTAATTCCACATGTCTATGAGAAAAGGAAGATTAGGAGAATGATCCTCCTTGGAAAGCTGCAGATGAATGCCATATGTATCTCTGGCATCAGCAGACACTTGGGAACTTCAGCTGCTCGTCCAGATTGATTTTTCTGCTCTCTGTGCCATTGCACTTGGGCACATGGGAGGTGGGCTTTGCACCAGATGGTAGGCCTTTCACAGGTTGAAAAAGGTTGCCGACCTTACTGTGTGGAAACACTTTCTGTGGTGACTACAGATGGTTAACTGCATGTCCCTCAGGAAGCGACAATTTCCAAGCAGCTGGGAAGGAATTGCCCCACAGAGGGTGAGCTGATGACTCTCCCTTCCCTTTTTTAACTGAACTGGTAGGGCTGGGATGAACATGGCAGGCTTAATAGACTAAGGAACATACAACAGCACACATGACACACACTGTCCTCAATATCCATTCTGTTCTGACCCAAACAGAAATCTTAGTACCTGCCCCTGGTGGTTCTGTCTCAGTAAGAGGACAAAATTTAGCTCCCAGTTTAAAATATTTCCAGCAATATCAAACACAGACCTGATGGTCCATTCATCAGAAATGAGAACATCTCCAGAAACATTATCTGTGACTAGACTATTGTATCAGTACCTAAAACATTAAATTATGATTGTTTTGGTGTCTTATTAACAGATAAGACACCCTTTTGTGCTTAAACAGTGATCATTTATTGGATTTTGTTGTAAATATCTCTGTCCAGTTGATAATTTGGCAGCTACTTAAAATATATATTTTTTCTCTAGAATAAAAAAAAATCCGGAAGTTATTGATGAAGACAGTAACATCCGTACCAGTAAGGACAATAGATTTTAGCACACCAGTCAGGATTAAATTATTTTGGGCAAGTGATGCAGTCATGGAGCAAAAAACAAACTTGCAATTCTTGACATTCTTATATTAACTTCAGGATTCTTCCTTCCTCCAACTTTTTTTTTTTTTTATAATTCTTTGGACAAGAAGAGTTTCCAAATAAGACACTGTTCTTGATGGATGATGAGACATTCATCTGCTTCACTAATTTACTTTCTAAGAGTTCACCCAGGTTTCCTGTACAGGTACTTGTAGCAAAAACTTCTGCATTTTTGTGTTTGTGTAACAGGCCAAACAGCAGCCACACATCTGTTAGGCCTGTTGGAAAGTGCTTTTTTTCTTTTTTATATAAAAAAAAAAGTTTTTGTTGTTGTTGTTGTTTGCATCCAAAGTGCCTGATTTCCAGACGGTACTTTTGCATCTTCTGTGTCAGCTGCAGGCGGAAATGCATTTCTGGTTTTAAGGGCGTCACTCAAACTCTTTTTTTGTGTCATAAAAGTGTTTTAAAATATTTCTTTATGTTTTACTTGGATTAAAAATAACAATATGATTTTGATTCCTTTACATGATTTCTATAGTCTCAAATGTTTTGATTTCCTGGCTATCAAATAAGAAGATTTTGTCTTTAAATTCCTCAATTAAATGTTATTCAGTCCTGCACTGGGCTATCTCTTAGATATTTAACCTTCTCCTTGACCTCCTCTGGCTGGGCGCCATCTTATCAAGGCCTAGAGTCGGTGCTTTTTGGTTCATCAGGGACTTCCTCCAACTAAGTCTTTGCTCCCTGCATTCTTTGGTGAACGCATGACTGAGATGGAGGTCTAGCTCATCTTAAATGAAGATAAGCTCCCTTCAGAGTTTCTGCTTAAGTTGTTTTGCAAGCTAAAATTTGTTTTCAGAAACAGGCAGGTTGCTTCCTGGCCTTTTCTCTCAAGTGGCTCTCAAGTCTCTTCAAAGCCATGGGCTCCATGGAGTGGTTGTGACTCAGCCAGCACTTCTAAGAGGTCCCTTCTGTTTTTTCACTTAATGCAGAAAAGTGTAAGTGATTCAGTCTCACTTCTAATTAAGTCATAATTTTATCAGCAACATATTGCTTCAAAGGATCACATTATACTATGAAACTGGTTTCGTCACTTCCATTCATCCATCTCCTGCACTCCACACTTTTATTCAAAGCAACTCGTCCATGTGGAGCAGGAAAGGGGGTTAAACCTGGAAAGAGATCACTTCACCTGACCACCCTCTGTATTTACGTGCATTCTGAGCTGTAAATATTTTTATGATAAAATTAAAAGTTGATACCTCCACCAGAAAACACGTACTAGCATCGGCTGCTCGCAGTAGGTGAGAATTTACTGGCAAGTCTGTCATAATTTTCTCACTGTTGTGGTCAGTTATGAATTGAATTTGGCAACAACATGTCCCGGTTTAGTGTTCAGAGCTCCCAGCTGTGTTTATTGTTCCCACACACTTGCATGCATCATCTCTCTATATCTCTCTCTCTCTTTCACACAAACACCTATAAACAGCTCACTTGCTTACAGTGCATGCACTTTGTGAGGCTGTAATAGTTTTTTTTTTTTTTCTCTGAATATGTCCTGGGGTGAACTCAGTTGTCAAGCTATCCGGCCTTCCAGCACCTCCAGGCAAAGCTTCACCCTCTGCTGTGCTGTTCAGGCAAAACTGGGCTGTCAGTTCTATTTCTGAATGCTGACAATAACACAACGAGGAGTCGGCTTGTGCATAAACCCATAAAATTGCACAGTAATCTTGACCAAGTGATCATTTGAACTTTTAGGCATTTGCAAAAAAATACTTTGACTCAAAATGGAAGTAGCAAGAGAAACTGGAATTGGAGGGGTTCAGTATTAAATAACGGAGCTCTAACTCTGAATGGCACTCGGCGTTGAAGCCAAATCAGAAAACTGTTTGATTTGGAGTCCTCTAAAAAGAAAGGCCATGAAGTCATTATTCCAGGGCAAAGAAGGAATGTTTTACTCCTACAATTTAATTTCCTGACTTCTAGTTTAGTGTCCTGGCTGCATACTCATGTTACAGCTGTTGCTACAGCTCTGGTCTGGTCTTAAAGCTATACGAGAGGAGACTATATGTGCCGTTTGAGAGCTTGAATCTGTTGGGGGTGGGGGATCAGGCAGGCTCTGTAGCCGAATGCCGCAACTGCATCCCTGGAATTTCATTCCCTTTGTAGATGTCCATTAGATCTCATCAAAAAATAAAAAACTAAGATATCCTTGGAGTGCTTGTGAATGGTGTGAGGCTTGGGACATTAAAATAAGAGAGTGCCAATAGTCAGGTATTTTCACACATCTTCTCCTCATCTGTCAAATTAAAATTAACTAAACAATCCAGCAACCACCTGGATCCTGTTTAAACTTTTTGCAGCCAACTACAAATATTTCTAATAAAAGCCAGCTAGAAGGAGGCCTTGTAAATTGTTCAGTTTGGCTGCTTCCTATCCTAAATGACTCATTTCATCACCGATAAGCATCACACTCTGCTGAGGTTGCATAAACTGTGGGTGTTTTAACAGGAAGCTGATTTATGATGTCCTGCATGTATTTTTTTCTTTCTTTTTCTCTTCCAAGCATGCAGCTTTAGTGTAAACACCCTGACACTGCACACGCTGATTACAAGCAAGGCAGATGGTTTCCAACTCAAAGGGAGTTCTGTTTTTACATTCCCCTGTCACTGGGAGAGCTAAAGAATGCATGCTGCACATGGGCAAGGGAGTAATCACTCACAGTTGTTTTATTTTCATGCAGCAATGATTCAGCTTTCATATTCACTAATGTATTGATTGTATTGCTAATTAATAAGGGAAGTCTATATCTAAAGAATAAAAGACATGTCATTAGATTTACAACTTTTGGTTTTGAACTGCTGGGTAGCTTGTAGCTTAACTTGGGTATCAGACATCAAACAATGACCTCCCGAGATGAAAACGGGGATAAAAGGGCCCCTGGCTCGAATGTGAGATCCTACGTTGAAGATTTATGTGGCAATTTTTTACTAAGATTTGAGTAAGAATTTGGTGATAAGCAAAGTCTGTAATTCACCACAGTTGAGAAAGACCGCTTCTGATAGAAACGTAAATGAAAAAAAACAGAAATTCTGAGTGCATTTAGTAGGTGTTGTTTTCCGCTTACGTTTTTAACAGCATTGTGACTTATGTGAACGAAGAGTTGATCACTTTTTCTGACCACTGTTCTATCAGACTGCTTTGTAATATTTGCCCATGCAGTGGTTTTGTAAAATGATGGCAGTGAATAGAAGGAAGTATCAAAAAGTGACACTTTTCCCACACATATCGGTAATCAGTTCATGTCTGAGTCATTATGGCTTAACTAAGCCATCATAAATTAGCATTTAAACCATATTTTGAGAATACAATCTATCACAACATCTGCGGTTAGTTTTCTTATGATTCTATGTTGCTTGGCACTAAAATGTCACTTGAAGCTAAACACTAAGGCAAAACACTAACATGCAATCTGTGGTTAATTTTGATCAGACACTTAGAAAAACAAGTCTTGTAGCTAATAATTATGGGCAATAGTGCAATAACAAATTATCTTACCTGAGTTGCTTCAGTAGCACACAGTTATCTGAGTAGCCTGGCTGATGACTCACTGCTAGAGCTATTTGTCATAATCATGGCATAATGTGTTGCATCCTTGTCTCTCAGCCTTGGATTGACAATCTGTGTGATGATCTGGGGTCAAAAAATGTTTTGAACAGAAAGAAGACTGGTGAAGACTGTCCTTAGAGAAATTAACCTACTTCACCTTTTGCTTTTTTGAATCTCAACTACTTTTTATTACATGTAGGATCTTCGGGGAAAGTAAAAATACTCAATATGCCAATATATCACCAGGTATCCACTCAAGGGCTGTGTGGTGGGGCAGTGGCCTTGCTCTTTAAAGGTTCTGGGGTCAAATCCCAGCCTGGGGTCTTTCCTACTAGAAAGTCATTTTTTGTCAGGGAAACCACCTGTTTTCTGTTTAAAACAATTGAGAGTCACAGTTTGCTGTTACATGCATTATGTAATTTAGGCCTTTAAAAGAAAATCTTTAGACTGTCATGATGTGTGTCTTTTGTAATATTGTCCTCCTGCAGGTAGCATATTTTAAACTGATTGCCTCCACATTTTAAATGCCTCTAATATTCCCTCTGCTGTGCCTGAAGTAATAGAACAAAGTAAAAGGATATTTTGGGTATGGGTTAGCTATAGTTTAAGAAGATCAACTTTATCTCTTACATGTCAGCTCTTGCTTGAGCTCCTCATTTGTAAGGGCAAATTATATTTCATATTTCACTGGTGAACTTTGATGGTGTCAAAGCAAAAAGAGAGAATGCATTAAAACTCCCACTGAGACATGCAACCTTTGCCTTCCTTTAGTACTTGCTCACTTTTTCAAAGCATTGAAACATCATTTGTGATGTTTCCTTTATGATATTTCAAAAACCTTCGGGACCTAAGGCTTCCACTGAAAACTTTTTGAATCCACTTTTCTCTGCTGACAATGTTCTGGAGTCAAAGTGACTCTTCCCAAATGAAGACCCGTCTAAGCTTGTTAGCATGGGCGTATGTTCTGGTGAGAGGTAAATGACCAGCAGACCTGGCTGCTGTCCAGATGGATGCCTCTGCTCCAGTGCTGTTGACTTAGTCAGCCATGAGTCAACAGTTCCCAACAGAGGGGGACAGCAGGATGGAGCTGCAGAGGAGAGGAAGTGCGGTGGTGCTGAATGATTTTGTGGAGCCTAAGCTTCTGGGATGGGGGGGGCAAACAGGAAGCAGATGCCTGAATGATTCAGAGGGTCAAAACATAGTGATGTGTACCCACCAGTGTGGGTGGCTGCAATTACACTGCTTTTAGCGCGCTTGTGAGAGTATTTTGTTGGTGTTTATGAGCACATTTGTCACTTTTATTTATTTTACTCACACTCATAATGTTGCTGCATTTAAGCGTCTGATATGTATCTATTTAATCATCTCATCTTTTTGTCTTATACAGCTTGGCTGGCATGTTTTAGACAGTATTATTATTCTTTCACTTATGTACAGACAACAAAAAGCCACCTTACTCACCTTTAACATCCGTG
>CAEFZY010049385.1:0-12262 GCA_903066815.1 Brachyrhaphis roseni
TTTTTGAGTTTTTCTGTGTTTTCATGTCTAGTTCGGTGTCTCTGTGCTCTCCGTGTTGTCCTGTCTTCCCTCGATTGATCCCAGGTGTGTCTCGTTCCCTTGATTACCCTCTGTGTATTTAGTCCCATCTGTGTCCTGTGTTCCTCGTCGGGTCCTTGTCAATTGTCTAAGTTTGTCAGTCTGTTGCTGTGTTCCACTCGTTTGCCGTGCGCTACCTGCTTAAGCCTCTGTGTTCCTGCTATGCAGTGCTGCCACGGTTTGTGGACTGTCTATCCTGGTATCTTCATTAAATACATCTTTTTCTGCTAACCTGGGTCTCCAAGCGTTTGCCTCACCTCCACCTCTACACCACTTCCTGACATGAAGCATTCCAAAAAGTATTTCAGCAGTATCCAAAAAACGCAAATAACTTTAGGCACCTAAAATATTAAGCTTCTGCAAATTAGGCAAAAAACTCATATAATTAGCATAGAAAATACACATGAACAGTTTAAATTGTTAAATAAAATGGGTACTGCTAAAAGGACTTAAACCAGATTCTATACCAAATCCGTCCTTCATTTGGTATAGATTCAATCCCCTGACCACACATTCACAGACCTGAAGTGGTCTAAGCCATATCTGGTGCAACTGATCAACCTGCTCATTAGATACTTGAATCAGAACACCTCAAATGCCTGGAATGTGATGCTTTATTTTATATCAAAATAATGTTGAAAAACCCTGACCTGACTGACAAAGAAAGATCTGCAGACAGACTTGGCGGCAGCAGCCACTGAGGTTTCCACTATACCCTGAACTCAAACATGCCCTCTAACGAGCCAAAAGAGAAAGGAATCAACTCTGATTTGTTCACAGCTATTGTGGAGCCAATCACACCACCATGGTCACCTGGCTTTTATTCAACTACATATTTAAGTGCTAAAGATGTTTGCCATGAATGATGTCTGCAGTAGATGGCTAAGGATGGTCACGTTTGCAGTATTAATTGTGTTGAGCTATTTAAATATAGCTGTGGTATTTATTTATTATTTATTTATATTATTTATTTATTCCAAACAAATGCTGGGAGGTTACAACTCAAGTTGCAGTGAGTGAGTGTAGTGTGTTCATATCTCACAGTGAGATATGAACACACTACACTCTTTAGAGCTGGCTCCACTCCACCAGTTTCAAATATTCTGATCAAAATTCTCCTGTCTGCATGACAGCAGACAGGAGCAGCCTCTCAAATACTTAAAAATTATTTATTACTAAACTTAATGATATTGTGAACACTAATCACTAACTTACAGGAACCAGCAGTTAACAAAAAGCAACTAACCAGACATGACGCAAGATGCAGATCATCAAGTACTGTCATTCTTGTGGTTTGACTTTGTACTTTAAGGTTACTTTATTTATAGAAAGTATGGGCTGAACACTGCACAGGAAAAGGGAGGAAGCCCTAACAAGCATGGTTTAGAATAAGGGACTAAAAGATCCAGTGGCACTTCTGGATCCAGACTAACAAACAGGTAATTTCTAGTGTGTCTTCTACTGCGATAGTGGAAAAAGCTGTAGTTATAGGCAGAAATCTCAAGTAGTGAAAGAAAAAGGAATATGGGAGCCCTGGGAAATACTAATGAGGTCAAAGAGGCAATACAACGGTTTTAAAATGTTAAGATCTGTGAGGTGCCAGTGATCCTTGGAGCACACAGAATGAAATGTGTCTCCAGCAGATTTAAGTGACATCATCTGATAACTCTGTCCAGAAAGTGGCAAGCCCTCAAAAACTCAGACTTCTTGTTGAAAACCCAAACTTGGAGCAGAACTACTCATATTTTTTAGAAGTTGTCACAGTAAAAAAGACACCTACAGACTCTGTCAGTTCTAGAACGTTACCATAAAAAAAATGACCAGGTTCTAAAATGATTAATCTAACACGCAACACAGACGCCACACCCTTAACTGGCGGCATCACATCCAGGGGACAAATCTAGTTTGTCTGAATTCTCTGCCTTTTTCTCCTCTTTAACTCTGCCAGTGTCTAATATGACACTTTTATTAGGCAGCCTAAAGCCCTTTTGATTGACACCGCAGTCAACCAATAATGTTATGAAATGGCTTTTCCCGAGCCAATAATTTCCAGAGAGCGACTTCAGCTCATTTTGACATGCCTGTATTCTTTCTGGAATATTTCTGACTGGTCAACTCGGAGACTAAATCTAAAGCCACCGATGTGTAGCCAACATATGTCCTGTCATAAGGATATAAGGCATTTTGGGGTTTGTTTTGACATGAATCCACCAACTGCATGCATAACCACGGGGAATTAGCGTACCATTATAGGGGGTGGGGGATGGTAGCATATCGCAAGAGGGGGGAGGAGGTCTGACTGTACACTAACCACCTCTCCGTCCGTCCCTCCCCCACTCTGACGGTGGCGGCAACCTGCTAAAGTTTCCCGTATTCTCAAATCCAAAACTTGACGGACATGCTTTTTTATTTATATAATTATAAGTAATTTCCACTATCAGTAATGTTATGTCTACCAGAGGATTCCTCTGGTCATTATCTTTCATTAGAGCCTCATTGATGACTGTATGTTGAAGCACTGAGGAGTTACAGTCATTAGAAGTTTGTATATCAGGTGTTGTCCAAGTGTGACATTTGGAGACTCCGAATGGCCCACTTGGATAACACCTGTACGTCCTCAAAAATAAACATGTCCGAAATGACATTTCTTTTTGTGCTATCGTGATCAGTCTTGAAATCCACGAGCAGAAGACTTTATTCTACAGATTTATTGTATTTTCCAGCCCATATCAACACTCAATGTGCATTTACAAGAAATAAAAATGAAAAATCTGGGTGAAGCAACATTTTTCAATTTCTTTTGTGTTACAAACGTAATAGCTACAAACTACTTACAGTTAAAGTATTTTTGACTGCAAAAATAGAAATTTAGCTTGTCATCTTCATAAAGAGACCAAGCTTTTGCATGCACTCCAACTTGTTCAAGAACAGCAGCTGATTTAATTTGGGTATACGTTTTCAGCTGTTTTTTGGTGATTTTGGTAAGGGGTTAAAGAAGAAACAAAAAGCAACAACTCCTCCAAACCCCAGGTGCATCAAGTTAAACCCTAGAATTTAAAAAGGAGTGTACTTTGTTTTCACCATGACTGTATAGATCATAGGTGTCAAACTCTGGCCCGCGGGCCAAATTTGGCCCGCAGTGTAATTAAATTTGGCCTGCGAGGCAATTTCAAATTAATATTAGAGCCGGCCCGCTGGTATTATACGGTGGCAACGCTGTGACGCTGCATTCACCGCTTATACTACAAATCCCATAATGCTCTGCTGTTGTTTTGGCGCGTCAATCAGGACAGAGGCAGACACGCCTCATCCTCTGTGTCAGTAGCACTTATGGTAGCGGACATGGATGTATTAGGAAGGTGGTGATCCGTCTTTTTGCACACTCCTTCGGTTGAAAGCCCCGGCGCACCCCACATACCCGTGCCTCTCCCCCAAACCACACTGCGACCTCAAATTACAGCTGTCACTGTGTTACCCTACCAAAAAATGCCAAAAAGAAAGGCAGAAAATAGAACTTTTCTGGACAGGTGGGAGACAGAATGTCTGTTTACATTTTGCTATTTTGCACACCTGCACTTTTAAGTTATATAAGCCTTGCTTGTTCAATATTTATTGTTAAATCAAAACTTGTTTGGGTCCATATTAAAAGATTCATTTGTTCAATCTTGGTCCGCGGCTTTGTTCAATTTAAAATTTTGGCCCACTGTGTGTTTGAGTTTGACACCCCTGGTATAGATACTATGTAAATTTATTTTTTTTATTACTATTATGCTTTTTCCTTTGATTTTTTGTTGCAAAGCTATCTTTCAAAATACAAACCTCCTTGCTTGTTGTGATGTTTAGTCAGGTTGTGGCCATCAAACAAACTCATCACATTTTCAGACAATAATAACATGTTATTATTTCACATTGCATTTGTGCTTGAATGTGAAGGACAAGCACACCCCGACACACAGCCTAAAATACCTCTTTGGAAGCTTTCTGCCAGTTCTAATTATAGGAGGTCATGGTTTTCATTGACTGGTAGCCAAAGCTGGCCCAGTGCTTTGTATCGTTATGTTAATAAACCTCCATGATTACTGTATCTTGGCTATAGCCTTTAATAGGGCCGTGTTACTCAGGCTTTGGTATGTGTGTGTTTTGATGTGACTATCTGCCCAAGGTTCCCAGTATCAAAGAAGGGATTTTTGATGGGGTTTTTTTTAAGCTCTGTCTCTGGCTGGGAATCAAATGCAGATCTGGAACAGCTTTATTGTTTCCAAGGAAAACACTATAGAAATGAATTTCAACAACTTCTGCCTTATGGACTGTACACAGACACCAATGGAGAAAGAAACATCTTTGATGAAGACCACATTAATAATCTTAACAAACCTATTAACCAAGTCCAAACTAATGCAGAATTAACTACTTTTATTAATTGGTGTTGTACACCACATGATAAAAATGAGTCTTCACAAATGTATATATCCCATATTGATCTGAATATCTAAGGAGTAAGGAATAGTTAATTAGCATAAAGTATTTGGGGTCCAAGTCTAAAATATAATTAAAATGGACTAAAATAAAAGGCATGGAAATGCTTAGTGTCTGGTGCTGTGAAAATAACTTACATTTTATCAGTAATATGACTCATTTGCCAGAACCGCTCTTCATGCTATAGTCTCTGATATTCTTTTCAGTATTTTTCCATTTGACATGGAAGAACACTAGCTGATAGTTGGTTTCTGCATGATCATTTTATTAGCTCCCCAATACAGGTTAAGTTGATTAAGAAACTTAGTATATTCCTACATCTTTTCTAAAACAGGAATAGTTTTATCATTTCTTTGTAATCATATTTCTGACTTGACCTGTGGCCCCTTTCATTAATAAACCCCCAACTTGCTCTTTCTGTGCAATGTTGTTTAGTGCCAGGCTCATGCAGAGGAATAGACTTCAACACTGATCACACACATGGATATTGTGTGATATTGAAGACATAACTAGGTGTTAAATTTAAATCTATCCATGATGTAGACCAATGTTTTACTCATCTAAGATAAGATCAAGCAAAAAATGCCAGGTCTAGAAGTGGTCTGAGCTTACATGCAGCTTAAACAATATGTAACGACGTGGGAGTGGAGTGAATGCACCGAGTGCAGAGACTGTAGTCCTCCATACCAGGTTTAACTCCTGGTTTATGGCCATTGACTGCATACTTTCCCCTTGTTTATCATCCCTATTTCAGGTCTTTTCATGGGTCAATAAAGGCTTGTGCCTAAAAAAAAAAAAGAAAACAGTAGACTGCAAAATTGAAAAGAATACAAGTTGGAAAGTTAACTTCATTTTAATTAGTACGAATAAAATGTCTTTTTTTCAGTTGTAATAATGTGATTAGCAGTGTGCAGAAATGTTTTTTTTATTCATTTGAATTCCAAAAAAGATAGTAAAATATTGTATTTAATAAAAGAACTATTGTGACAATGTGTTGTTTGGACATTAAGTGAATACAGACAAAGATTTGTGCACCTTTGTAATGCTACTGATGTTGTTACCCCTACAAACAATACCAAAGACCAACTGGTTGTGGCAGCAATGCCACAGCTGATTGCTTGAAAATGTGTATGAACTGACTGCATGCATTGAAAGATTTAAGCTTTCTGAGAAAAAAAGTCTGCTCAGTCTATTGTTATATGCCACATTTGTGTTCATAAACCAGTCCAGTTCACTGACAAGGTAAGCGCTAAAGTATTTGTAAGACTCAACCAATTCCGTGTTTTCTCCATCAATTGTAACAGGCTGATGTTGAACTTTCTTTTTGACAAAGTTCATGATTATCTCCTTTTGAAACGGTCTTTGAGATATTGAGAATGAGATCCTTACTCCAGCTCCAAGCTGAGAGAGCATCTGTTAGATTTCTGTACTCTTTCATCTGCAGTTTTTACACATCACAGCAGCTGAATCATCGGAGTATTGGCAAGATGCTGGAATGTGGCAAGATGCTGATACATAAAGTCAGCAGAGTACAAGGTGAAAAGAAACAGGAATAATACTGTCTTTTGAGGGGCCCCAATGCTAATAACCACAGACTCAGAGGTATTACTCCTTAACTTGACAAATTGCAAACACTCTGTTAGATTGTCATGAATCCAAACAAGTCGTGTAAGATCCATGCCTATCTTCCCCAGTTTACTTCTCAGAATCAAAGGCTGGATTGCAAAGAACATCAGTCCCCCAATCCCATCTAGAAATGACAGGACTTTATGTAACATAGGACTGTATCATCAACTCTCATTGTGTCTTGACTTGCAAACTGTACAGAAGCAACAGCCTGCTGTACCTGTGGTTTAAGGACCTAGAGTAAAAGCCTCTAACGGCCTTCACTCTGTTCAGCCTCTCTACTTTAGGGACCAGAACAATGAATGATGTTTTCCACTGGACATGTCCCTTTGGATCTTGCAAAATTCAATTGGGATCTTGAGAAAGGGTTAGGGTCAGGATCACTTTTATTTTAATGTCCCCTTACAGGCTCTTTACATTATAAATCTGATTATTGAAATAAGTTGAACAACGTTTGATACGCTTTATTTATCAGTATAGTTATGCTTTGTCTGAGTTTGTCTGCTGACAATTCTAAGTTTAAATTAATCATTTAAACCATTTTATCCATATAAGATTGCTTATTTTACCAAATTATGTTTTGTGGACTGGACTGATAATTATCTATTTTGCTTTGCTTTAGTTGCACACTTTTGCATTAAATCCTGTTCAAACACAACACCAGCCTTTTCCTTGAAGGAAGACAGAGCTTAGCTGGCTGGAAACTCAACATACAACACCGGGTCAAATTTGGTGCAACAGTGATGACATTAGAAAATCACAAATTAGGCTTTATAGCGATATATGAAGATATCACCCAGACATCTTAATCTTTTCTTGCCTTGGTGCAGCATGTACTTCAAACTCTTTGTTTGTTTCCCTTCTTTTCGGACAATGCTTAGTAACTTAATCCTTCATAAACTCATAATAAACTCCTTATAAGTTTAATATGTGTTAATAAACCCATAAAGAGTATAAGTTTAAATACCAAAATATTTTTTTTTGTTTTCAGTAAATTATATTTATATTCCAAAACTGTTTACCTCTGTGATGAAATTGAAACTGTCACTTTGCTGCTGTAAACATATTGCTTGAAAAAAAAAAAAAGGTTTTTAGTCTTCTCGATATTGTATGGGGTCGAATAACACATTCACAACAAATATATTACTTTCTACACTTCATTAATGGAACTACTAAATTTATTGTATGCTTTAAGGGTGAACTCCTTGAAGACAAATAACTAAGTACAACAGTGTGCTTTCAAAGTGTTTGGCTCTCAAACTCTTGCTGTTTTTATCTTTTTAAATGTGTTTCCTTCTGCTTTTATGGCCGTGTTTGTCAGAACAATGCAAGTATCTGTTGTTGTTGTTGTTGTGTGTGTGTGTGCGTGTGTGTGGGGGACTGAGGGAGGTGGCATAGAAAGAAGAATAGTCAGCTTGTGGATTGGGGCTGATAAATGTAGTGTGGAAAGAGCTGCAGTCAGTGCTGTGGAGTCAATGAGCCCTGAGCCAATGGGAGAAGCTACAGGAGAAAACTCCAACAAGTACCTTAGCATCCACTGAGCACTGCTGGAGGCTGCTGCACTTTCTACTCATTCTGCTCCTACTTTCTCCCAGTGCAGCTTGCACACCTAAGCTCATTAGTTTTGTAGCTGTTAAGCATCCAATTGTTCTAGCATCTCCTATGTAAAAATCTGACTTCTCAATTTCTAGATGATGGATGGATGTTTCAATGAGTAATCAAGTTACTTTTTCAAAGTAACTATGCCATCCCTGGTAATAAATTAAGTACACTATATATCATAAGTTTTATGACCTCAAAGTGGGGAACTGCCCCAAAACACATATTTCCTCTTCAACAAAATGGCTTTAATCAAGTACAATGGCTTTCATTCCAGGACTGAACACTTGCTTTATCATTTGCCTCACAATTAGCAAGACAAATACTCTGGTAGCTAAACACAAGCTAGCTACCAGATTCTGATATATTTTATTGGTCAAAAATACATTTACATATGTCGAATGGCAATTGAACTGGTTCTGTCTCTTTCTAAAACCTTACGTAAAAAACAGCTGGTAAAATGGGACTCAGCAGTTTTAATGTCAATACAGTAGTTTGTCCAACAAAAATAAAATCTAAAACAAAATCTTTGTTCTTCTTGAACAACTCTGTACATCAGTGCAACAGTTTGCCCACAAAAATAAATTAAAATGATACTTTTCACATCTAACACCTTAGTCCCACACTGATAACTCAGTGTGCTGTCTCACTTTCCAGCCCTGCATTCAATAACTTGCCGAATATGAGCCATGGCTCTCAAAGGATTGAAAAACACAGGCTGAGGCAAAAAAGCCAAAATGTTTTTTTTTCTCCTGTCATTTTCAGTCACAAATATTTAATTAAAATATCTACTGTTATGTGCTACTGTCTCTTACCTGCTGCTCTGCTCCTGACTCTCTGTATCCTGGTGTCCCTGCATCTGCAGATGCATCCAGATGCATCACATCCACATCCTGATGTCCCTGTTTTAAATACAGACTTGTAGCATCTGCATTTACAACTGACACTACAGTGATGTACAGTGTCAGAATGTGAACTAACTAAAGATAAAAAAAATGTTTTTTATCATACAAATAATTTTAACAACTGATTTGCAGCTGTAAACATTATTATACATCTCATATGCTGTCAACTCTATTTACTGAATATATTTCTTATAGCAGAGGTTTTCACTCATTTATTTTACTACCTCTCCTCAAGGTCTTTCCTTTTCATGTCTCCTCTCTGCTGCTCCTAAACTTACAAAATATAAAATGGCTTCAGAGATGGACAGCTAAAGTACATAAAGCCAACATAAAGACGTTTATTTTGGAGAAAACAGGAAAACAAAATCTACTGACAGGTCACTATAGAGAACACTAGAGGTATGTTCTACTGCAGCTGGTAACCTAATTATAACCTGACCACTATAAACAGTGTGGATATAATAAAAAAATATTGAAAAGTAAAAAAAAATAATAATAAATCAACCTGACATTAGTCCTCATCTGTTCTCCTTTCTGGCTATAATCTGGGGTGCAACTACATACTTTCTGAGGTGTATGCAAACATATAAATATATATATTACATGCCAGCTTGTAAGACTGATAATTCCTTCATTAATACTTTTTGTGTCTGAACTTGCCTTCACCTGGGTCGTATTTAAACTGCCATGACACTTAATCACCATAACCACATGAACATAACCTGAACAAAACAATAAAAATACATGTAACATTTTTATATTAATGATATAATTTTATAGGTTTTTTTTCATTTGTGTTCTTGTTTGTGAAATAATAAAATGTATACGCATTTGATTTATTTTTATGACAAACTTTGACCATTTAAGTGGCAATTAGGATTAACTTTTCATATGTGGCTCCACTGTAATAAGATGGATAATAAGTGTGAATGCATTATTTTTACTTGCTGAATTTAATGTTAAATGTCCAGTCGAAAAAGGGCCAAAAACTTTTTTGTTTTGAACTGGAAGAGAGCTTTCAGAATTTTGACTAAGCTGCAGGTCACAGTTCATGTGGGATGATTAAGGAATCTAGAGGTTCACTGAGTCTCAATCTGTAGACTTATTCTAAGTTGGCTAAAAACAGTGTGGTCAATCATTGGGTAGCAGGTGGAGAATTATGGTTAAATTGAAATCGGTCTCATTTGTGGACGTCCTGCTGTTTGAGTTTTCTTAGACTCACCTTCTGTGCTGTCAAACACCAGACTGCTAATTAGAGGCTAATTATAGATGTAAAAAGCATGCATGAGGAGCACCAGATACATGCTTTCACAGATACCCCCTATCTTACAGATATACAGGAGAGCTCTGAGCTTTCTCACTATATTATTATTATACTGTAAAGATCATGTTCAGAATTATTTGCATCAACCTAATTTCTAAAATGCTGCCATTTCCAAAATGATCTCTGATGTTGGAATAAAAGACAGAGATTTTAGATATGTATTTTTAACTCTTCTCAAACGCAGAAGTTTCCATACTAATCATGTTATTAATGCAAATATACATCATTTAATATGTAGATTAAATGATTTTGGAAAAGGACAAAATCCATCCATGTGCTTTCTTTTCTCATCTTCTCTCTACATCTGGATGTAGCCATAATGTAGATAAATAATAGCTATAAAATTAGCCTTTGAAGAGTGGCTAGAAGGAGCTGAACCAAGGTTATTAGAGTTAGCTAAAACTAACAAATGACAAACACTGAAATTGACGTTTTTGTTAACTGAAATAAATAAAAATGGTAATTGAGGAGGGTAAGTGGAGCAATATTATGCAGTTAAAAAAAGCATGTAAAACATACTAAAATTATAGACATAATAGCCTTTGTTTTCTTGTTTAGTAATCTATTAGCCTTTTGAACTGGTGTGAATATTTTTCCCCCACAGAAGTTTGTGTCAGCTGTCGGCAAATTTGACAGCAAAAGTTTGGAGAAAACACCAGAGACAGTTGGTTGTTCAACAATAATTTAATACCTTGTTTGAAAATTGCATAATCTGTTGAGTATTCATTGCCTAGTCAATGTATATATAATAAAAATACAATACTTAGCCGAAGAATGAAAAAACTTAATATACTACTATCACTACTAAAAACTAAACTGAAATTACACAATACTTAATTAATAAAAACTAACTAAAACTAACTGAATTAGCATTAATTAACTAACTAGCAAAAAGTCACAAGGAAATAAAATTAAACTATAATGAAAACCTAAAACCCTTATAACCCTGAGCTGAACACCCCAGAATAGTTTGCACAGATCACAAAAATTAGCCAACCGCCAGGAAGCTAAAGACTAAACCATTGTCAGTCCATGTGGTCACTTGTTGTTTTAGGATGTATTCACAACGAAAAGGTCTTTCAGACTGCTTGTTTGGTCTGGATCAAAAACAGACTTTTTAATTTGGTAAGGTTTGCTTTCACACCAGGCAGAATATAATTTGTAAACAAAACTATGCAGATCATGATGGCCATGTTTTGGAGTGGCCATCAAAAAGCCTTTTACAGCTCAATAAGCACTGATGGAATAATACTGAATGTGAAAAATTTCTTAAGTAGAAGGATGTGGTATTGTTTTTCTTTTCTTTCTTCTTGGTAAGCCAAATAACTTATGTAGTGATTCTTATTAAATCAAATAATTTCTACTTTGCTCATACCTTTCACATTATACCCAGTGAATTTAACCCTTTAATGCATCGCAATCACTACAGTGGACAGCTATCTAAAAGCTTAAAATAGCAGAAAAACGGAAGCGTTTCAGCCTAACTCAGGGATATCCAGTCCCCGCTCCTACTGTGGAAAACTCTTGCTGGTAAAAAAAAAAAATCTATATATTTTATGACATCAAGAAACCTCTAAAGACTAATGCCACTGACGTATTTTCCAAATAACTTTTTATTTGGAGAAAATTACAACTGATCACCTGTCCACTAAAGTGGACGTCATGCATCAGTGGCAATATTTTTGACAGGTATTGATATCAATACACTGACTATAGATCTACAATATGCAACATTTTCAGAAAGTACTGTAATTTCCGGACTATAAGCCACACGCTTTCGACCCTGCGCCTTATGCAATGATGCGGCTTATGTATGCATTTTTTCTAACGGCTGCCAGGGGCGCTTGAGTAGAAAAGGTAAGAGTGAGACAGGTGGAATATATGTGTAGAGGAAGACGCAAGTTAATGTAACTTAACACGTTTCAATACACAGGAGGAAGATGAAGACGCCTCTCAGTGACTTTTACCGGTATGTTTTTTAACCAGCCCTGTTAGTGCTGTGTTACTACCGTGTGGGCTCTTTGCACACAAGGCTCTGACAAGGCTGAGCCGCTTTAACCCGAACGCGGAAGCTTACGTGCAAAAGCCTGTTTGGAAAGAAAAGCTAAGGTATGTTATTAAAACTTTGAAAACTCTTTCTGTGTACCGTCTGTATGTAGGCACATGCATAGGGTGACCAGACGTCCTCTTTTTCCCGGACATGTCCTACTTTTCAGACCTAAAAAAATGTCCGGGGGGAATTTAAAAATCGTCC
>CAEFZY010049387.1:0-64349 GCA_903066815.1 Brachyrhaphis roseni
CACAAGGAGGAGGTAATTAAGCCATTTCATTCCAGCGGTTTTGTACCTGTGGCACATCTAAAAACTGCAGGACACCGCCCCTTGAGGACTGGAGTTTGACACCCCTCAGGGGCAGACCAAGAAAAGAACCAGGTGACAGAAAAAGATAAAATGTGGTAATGGTGAGTTTGAAGGTGAAGGAGCTAAAAAAAAAAAATACTTTTTTTTAGTGGTCTTAAGCATATTCAGTCACCCTTTCATGTTGATTAAGCATTTGCTGCTTTCTGCAACAGATTTTATTCTCCCAAAGAATCTCAGATAATTTTTTGCACTTTAATTGGTTGGCAGAATGAGGGATGATGCCAGGGCACCAATAATGCGAGTACTGAGTAACTTTGAAAGTTAACAAGCTTCTGATGACTAAAAGCTTCAACGGTTTAGCATAAGTGGTCAGCAAAATCACAGGTGCTCCTCTACCCTTCCTGAGAACAATTTTAACCAGTTCTTCAGAGCCACATCCATCATTTCAGACTGTCACCGTCCTTCTCACAGCTTGTTCTGCCTCATGCCTTGTGGAAGAAGGTATAAGAGCATCTGCTGCAGGTCCACCAGGATGTTAAACAGCTTCTCTCCACAAGCTGTTAGGATGATTAGCAAACAGTGACCATCCTCACTGGCAGTAAACAAACAGGGTTCTCATTAATACACGAAATTATTTACTGAATACCTTCCACCACATATACGCTTTCAATATGCTGTGGTTATTGATGATATATTGCAAATGAGATCTGGATCTCAATGCAGATTTACCTGGTTAGATTGAACACAAAGTGTTATTTATTTATGGACCATAAAGTGCATTCTGTTGTTTCCACTACATACATAATAGAGGCTTCCTTGGTTTCTACTGCATACGGATTGATACACAGTGAATATTGGGTCTCTCTTTGCCCTCAGAGGAAAAAACAGAGCAAGGCGATAGGCTTGGGTCGTGAGTAGTGTATGTTGGAATGTTTGAGAAATACGTTATCAGGTTTTGCATTATGCATGGCAGATTTAAAGCTTAACATACTATTTTATTTTTATGTAAATTACAGAAAAACAAGCCAAGCAGTTTGATGGAAATTTCCACCACATCTCTGCAGACACATAGTCATAGTTTAGCTATGCTGCATGAACATGGGCAGATTTTAAACTAAATATATGAATAGTAACTAATTTAATGATTCAAAATGACACTTTACTTTGTTCACATTTAAAAGCACTGTAGTTCTTTCATGAGTCTCATCAACTGAAGAATCGGCCTCTGATTCCAAGCAAGAACAGCCAAAGCCAGATAAACTGAGGAAGCCCTCAACAAACCCCATAGATAACAGCATAAAAACAAATCCGTGATGTTAAATATCTACTCAGGCTTTGGAAAACTTATGACTGGTGAACTGAGAACTAGATAGGTGTCTGACTGTGTTTGGCCCAGTTGGAGTTAGATTGGAAATCAATCAACTTGTTCTCCTTCCTTACAGTGATTCCTGAGAATGACCCTCAGAGGGAAGAGCTGTGAATACAAAAACGATGAAACATAGACGTATTCTTTTTGAAATGTTTTCAGCTTTGCTAGCACTGCAGATGTGTTGCCAGGGATTTTGACTCACAGGCATCTCTCAGCTTGCAGTCAGTGCTTTTAAAAACATCTTAACCATCACAACAGACCCATCTAATGGCAGACATTTTGATTGAAATGGACAAGCATAGGTGGGTTAAAGAGGGAATGCATAATAATTAGAAGCATTTGGCTTTCTTGAATGTCCTGGACATAAAGAGTATAAAGCAGCTTTCAATGTTAAAACACAGCGGTGTGAGAAAAGATGCTCTTGCTTACAAATTTTTTTTCCTGTATTTTGCTTTTTTTTTTTACCATTTCTATTAAACAAAAAAAGGCTAAATTAGCCTTAGCAATTAAAAATTATGTTTTCAAATGAAGAATTTATGTTAGAAAAAATCTATCCAAACCAACTTCCCCTTTAGAAACACAAAAGACTCTGCAAGCATAACTGGTTTTGCCCTCTTTAGCATTAACATCTGCCTTTGAACATAATATGTCATAAATGCCTATGAGTTTTCACATGACTGTGGAGACACTTTAGCCTACTGTTCTTTACATCCTCTTTAGGTCATTTTTCAGTAACTAAATTGGATTTAAGTCCGGACTTTGACCAGACCAGTCCACAAAGCTTCCTTAAGCCTTAATTATTATTTATTTATTTTTTTTAGTTATTAAGAGACGTGATGTTTGGCTTTTTGAGATTGTTTAGTCTCCCTTCTGATGCCACAAAAGTTCTGTCTAGGTGAGTTCTTTATTTCGCAGGTCTGGCAGTAATCAGATCTGGGTGACACTTATGGAACTGAACCCAAAGAAATTTGATTGATCAGTTAATTTGTGATTTTAAAAAAATCATTTCAAACAGAGCAAAGTTGGTTCAAATAGCTTTTTTTCTCCCTTAACTAATGAAATAATATTTTCAAGATGCCTTCTGTATCAAGTCGTCTTTGTCTAATATTTTAAATTTATTTGGTGTCCTGAACAATTTATGTGTGGGAAAGAAAGTGAAACCAGAAGGAATTTATAAAGGTCCAAAAACTTTTCCATGACATTGTACCGAACAAGTATTGCTATTTCAAAATTTCTTTCTACAGATCAGATCAGTCTGTTTCCCAAGGTCACTTCATGCAGATGGTAGAATAGAGGCTTCTATAAGTATGCTCAGCAGTCAGAGAGAAATCAGGCTTTTGTCATATAATATATAATACGTAGAATTCAATGAGTCATTTTGAGCTTTTAAATGCAGCTTTTGCTGGCAGCACAGATGTGTTTTTTTGCTTTTTAATTAAAATATTCATCATCTGCCATAATATCTCTTTTCCCTGTTTGGTCTTACAACATGCAATCAAAACAAACAAAATTATAAGGGAAAAAATATTTCTGAACATTTTCTTTCCTCTGCATGGCTTGGTGTTGGCTTGATTAAAAAAAATGCAGATGTCTAAGAATGCAAAGCAAACACTCTGGAAATCTGTTCTGTTGTCATAGGGGGTGAAGAAAAAAAAGATTCAAAGCAAACACAAACACTGAAGTCTGGCCTCAGAGATGGAGGAAAAGCAAAGCTGCCCTGCCTGGCAACAGCTCACTTTTTTGGCTGGCTTTCATCAGGAGGGGGCCGGCCTTTTGACAATAGATGTGACTAAAGCAATCTTCGCAGTCTGCTTTTGTGTTTGCTTCAAAGGTCACAGGTTCAGAATTTGCAGGAGTAGAAAGTGTTGAAACAGTAGCACGCTGCTCCTAATGGCACAAGAGGCTTCTGACAAATGAGTGAAAAGAGATGCAGGGACGTATATGTGCTTGCATGAACACATGGTTGCGTGGTCACACCGGGACGTAGTCGTCAGCATTCATCTGTTAATGTGTGTTGTGGATTACGTGTATTTGTAGAACACATGCTTCGCACTCTGCTGACTGTCTTGTACTTCCAGCTGAGGCTTATGTGTGTAATGTTGTTTGTCTTCACTGAGATTCAACCTGTGATCCCTTCTTGAACTGAAAATGCTTATCTATATCTGCCACACCATCTATTCTCCCATCAGCAAAGACTTCCATCAGTTTTCATAATCATCCCCCGCGACTCTCCTTTATTACCGAGGAATCTCTTCGGCTCTCCAGATCTTTATTTTGATCTCGTTCTTATCTCCTCATTGTCTCTGCAGAAGGCTGCGTAAATCCACTGCTTTGTAAATCTGGCTCAATCTCCCATCCAATCATTTCACATGGATATCTAATTTGCATTTTGAAAACGATGGCCTTGTGGATGAAACGAGAACTCTACATAATGATAGAGCACAGCACAAATGGGAATTTTGGAACATTCTGTCCGTCTGCCCGTCTATTGCAGAGGTAACAGGTTAAATTGTTACGCAACATAAAGCAACTTCACATTTAACAATGCCTTTTGCTGCAGTTACAGCTGCTGATTGTTGGGAAACATCTCTACCAGCTTTAAAAAAAAATTGACATTTTTGTTCATTCGTTTCTGCAAATCGGCATAAACTCAGATTGGCTCTATAGCATCTATAAACATCAGATTTGTAGTTTTTCCATTCTCATTGAAATTTAGGTAAAGACTTTGACGAGGCCTTTCTAATATATTAATTTCCTTTCAATTAAACTTTACCACTGTACCTCTGGCTATATGTTCAGTTATACACATCAAAATGTAAAATAAAACTGAAGAGAGGAGTTTTTATAACTTTAATTTCAGATGACGTATTGAACAGTTACCTAACACATCGTTCTCCCTGTCCTGGTCTGCTGTGTTCATTGGTCTTCATGATACTGTTTATTTACTGATGTACCCAAACATCTGAGACCTTCACAGCTGGATTTATTACGAACAGATGAACTTTTGATTTTATTCAGGGACATCAGAGTTGAGGAATCATAACAGCTAAATTCTAAACTATTCAGATTTTTACTTGTTAAACATGAAAGCTATTTTCAGTTTTCCACTTCACATGTATGCACAGCTTTTTGTTTACCACATAAAATAAGTAACATTGAGGATTGTGGCAATAATTTGACAAAATGTGAAGGTACACATTTGCAAGGCACTACAGTCTCAACAAATTCTGCCTGAAAAAAAAAAGCCTTTGAAGGCAACATTTTAATCAAAAAACTAGACCATGTTAGCTGCTTTAATGCGGAAGTCCTACTCTAAATTCTTTTTAAACTATCTGTTCGCCAATCAGTCTTCATTTTCAACTTTAAATAAAATGTTGAAGGTCAGAGATTGAATTTATACAGCTATATATTTAAAGTGAATCCTGTTTTTTCATATTTTTTGATAAAATATTCCAAATATGTCCTTGGAAGAGAAGAAAAACTGCTGTACTATACCAAAAGCTGCACTCATATGAAGGAGCAACGTGTCCTCAAGCTAAAAAAATCCAAGACCTGGATGTCTGTTGCATGTCAATAAATTTTGTTAGGGAAGAAACTGTTTCTGAATAAGATATTCACATTATACAGAGGAACTGTATAATGTGTATACTGTTCTTTTCCAATAAATCCATAATGCATCACCATTTTATGACTGGATGATGCCCTACAAGTATAAAACAAATGTTTGCAATAAGTGTAAAGATACTATCCATTTATTTCCACCACCAAATGTATGGTGACTTTAATACTCCACTGGGGAATGAAGGATGGATTTCCAGTGCAGGATTTCACATTATGTGTTTCTTAAAAAGCACTTTGAAGGAATAAAAGTTATATTTTGTGTAAATGTGTGTCTATAGAGTCATGGGAAGGACAATAAATAGATGATTCAGACACTTTTACCAGATTTTACAATAAATCATGTAAAATGATGCTTAAATTGCATTGGTCTCGCATACTTTAGCTGGAATTTGACTCTATATTCAACTTGAATCATCTTACATTCATTCACAGACAATATGTGAATGAATGTCTCACTTTTTTCCTCAAATGTTGACTGGAGTAGCAAAGATGCTTTAGGTAGTGCAGGTGCAGTGAAAGCATCCATTCTCCCTCTGTACCTGATTATTTATCCAGGGTCGTAGGGGGGGTCGGTCTTTATCTCCAATGTTCATCAACAGAGAGTTGGGGTACACATTCTAGAGGTTGCCAGTCCATCACATGATAAAAAGGGGATGCGTGGTACAAAAAACAGAGCACAAACACTCATACCGCAGGTAAGAAAAAATGTTAGGAATAAATTAATATTATTGTGAGATAAACAGTGAGGACAGGAACTGTATACCTAAAGTTATTTCATCAAAGGCAAGCCTGGAAGCTTTATGTAATGAAATAATTTACAACAAAGTAGCAAAACACATAGACTGATGGTGACATGCTGTTCTATAGGTGGCAATCTATAGCTAAAGAAAGTTTAACTGGTTTCCAGAAAGGTCTGACCAGGAGCTTCAATACAGAAGCGATTATTTGAAATGTTAGAAAAAAATGTCTCGGCTCAATAAAGGCTTTCAAGGATTGATGAATGGTGCGGTTGTTGTCTTTGCTGTGGGATGCAGAATGATGAAACACATCAGTCTTTCTTACCTTCTAACCACTCACTCCTGAACATCCATGAGCAACAGAAATATTGCTCTCATGGAGACGATTCATCTTCACACACCTGCCTATTAATGTCAACAGCAAGGGAACTATTATTCAGAGGGTTCTGAGCTCTGTGGACAGTATTAAGCCTCTTGATTAGAAACTACATCAAAAATCAGTGTGATTTGTTCAGGATTTTCTCTATTATAAGCTAGAATATTTGTTGTTCTAATAGAATAGTTTAACATACTTGGGTTCTGTGCAATGTCCAGCCTGCTTTGGTTGAGGTAATATACAATGGGTTTTAAGATTTAATTTTCTTTCTTGGCCTTTACAGCACCACCTTCAAAACATCACACCCCACCTCATATTAATGGAGTTGGTATAATAAAACTCCTTTAATTCTTTTATGTTTTTCAGTTTTAGAGAGCCACCCAAGATAATCGATAGCCCTTATCTCGCCACTGCCTTTCAAAACTACATAAATAAATAAAAATAAAAGAAATATAAGAAGCTATCTTTGAATGAAGTTATGCCAATCCACAAATGGTCAAAAGTTGTAGAGATGATAAGAGGATTCTGAATGAGGTTATGGTCTGGATTCTACCAATTTATGTGTGAAAATTATGTCTCAGGCTACATGAACAATGCTTGCATGAATTGAATCTGATAAGTCCCATCATTGTCATCTTAAAATGTGCTCATTCCCACAGGGAAGAAAAATGATTAATGGAATATCCTGGTTATTCATTATGTTCAGGTAGTTGGATTACCTCAGGTTTAGGTTCAATGACATCATATGCCCAAAGAACGCCTGTGAGGTAAGTGGTATGATCTAGAGTTGACCCTAAGCATCATATGTGGATCACCTTATGCAGAGGGAAGAGGGTAAATATTTGATCCCCAAACCACATGACCTTCTTCCATTGCTCCAAAGTCTAATCTTTATGCTCCCTATTAAATTTAACATTTTCTCCCCAGGAAAGCCAAACCAATCATTATTTTTCTAAAGGCAGCAAACCTGTTTAGTCTCAATCCTATCAGTTCATTTTGCATGTGTGTAGAGATGTCTAAGTGATCCCTCATAATGATCACTCATTTTTCACAGCCACATTTCTACCATGAACATGCAGGTTTTCCCCATGTGTCCTTCCAGTTGGACCGTTCTTGACCCAGTTTCATTCAGCAGTCTTTTTGTTTTCTCTGTTTGATGCATGCACGTAATTCTGTTCTGATTTAGACCAACATCCTTTCAACAACCACAGGATGTGTATCCTGACATGGTTGGTTAAGAAATGAGAAGTTACTCACAGCATCTGCGTGGGTTAAACAACTTGCCAGCTGAAAGATGTTTCACATCAATTCAAATATAATTTACTGGTCCAAAACAGAAACCGAATTAGCAATAATTAATGAATAATTATTAAAAATTATCCAATGGGTGGTGCTTTCCTGTTTCATTTCTTAAATTTAGGTATGGATTTGTTTTTCAGATTGGCAGTGCATTGTAATATATAAACTGGCATTAATTTTGTAGAAAACACTTGTTATCAAACAGATTTAGAACATTAACTGACAACATGACATTAAGTATTTAAAACAACTTATTCTTTGTTTATGGAGCCCCTCTATGTGTCAAGAGTTTTTTTTTTTTTCCTTTTCATTTTTCAATCACAACCGGCCACGATTTATCTATTCATCTATTGGATAACTTCTCTGGCAATCTAAACAAATCTTCTTTGCTATTGGCTGATGAACCCGAAGCCCCGCCCTCTCTTACCTGTCGATCTGTGAAAGGCCACAAGCGCTCCCTCACGCCCCGCCCACTTTATCCCCTCCCGCCTCTTCCCACCGGCGTTCAGTCGTGAAGCGGATTGAACGAGCAGCGCTGTCTCTGTGGCGCAGGAGTATGCGGACAGGAACATAACGGCTGCGGTAGTCAACTGAAAACACATTTAAACACACACCGGGAGAGGCTCCGGAGAGAGGAACCCTGAGCACGGACAACCGAGGGGAGTTTTCAGCGGTTAAGGAGCGGAGGGAGACTCGGGAGAGCGTCAGGAGGCGGTGGAGGTGGAGGAGAAGTGGGGGGAACGGACGCTCTCTAACGAATCCGACCGACATCGCACGCAGAAATGGCGGAGCACCACGCAGCCAGCGACGGCAAGCACAAGGCGTCCGGCAATTCTGGGAGCTCGGTGCACGGAAACAGCCGACCTGGCGCCGGCGGTGGAGGAGGAGCAGGGGGCAAAGGAGGCCTCTCTGGTGGACTGACACAACCGGCCGGGTGGCAGTCTCTACTCTCCTTCAGCATTCTTTTTCTGGCCTGCCTGGCAGGATTCAGCTCCAGACTTTTCGCTGTGATCCGGTTCGAGAGCATCATCCACGAGTTTGATCCATGGTAAGCTAGCAGATCAGATCGATTTGCAAGTGCTCGCTGTGTCAAATGAAAGATGCTTAAGTCGACCCATTTTTTCCTTTTACATAAACATGACGTATAATAATCTCTTTGCATAAGTTACTTTAACAGTGACAAGTTTTTAAACTTATTTAGATGTTTTGTATCCCGCTGGATTCAAACACTTGTTCCCCAGTGATGATCAATGAAGGGATTTCTGTCTCACGTCCTTGGCACAATCACTTTAATTGTCAGAGAAGCGGAGTGCAGCAGGTATGAGGGATCTCGACGTTTATCGTGATAATCTGGGCAACCAGTCTGGCCGGACTGCATCTTCTGCAGGTTGTAGCACTCACTCATCTGTGCAACTGTGGTTGACGACCGCAGGGCGCTGGAAGGTATGTGGAGTGTTCAGCTGCTGGTACAACTTTGTTGTAGACTGAGGAAGTACCAGCTCTCTATCAGAACTGTTTGTAATTCATTTCAAACTTAATTAAAGTAGAGCGAGTGAAATTAAAAATGGTTCGCCGAGGGATTATCTGCGGGTCTGTGGTCGATATATTTGATTTGGAGCTGGTTTCCTGGAGGATATACCCGCCTGATGTAGAGTGCACTACGTTTCTGTGGAGGGTTAAAATTGTCACAATGAATAAACAAAGGATATTTGAAATGTCAATTTGTTAAATGCACAACTTAAAAGCAAATATGGAAACTCCATCCATCCTTTTGTATACGCCTGCTTATCCGGCAGTCAGAGACATGGTGTACCTTTAAACCTCACCTGTTTATTTTCAGGACTACCGTATTTAAAACTGACTATGGAATGCTAAAAGTGCTTTAATCTAATTAATGGATACATTTTTTGTAATTGTGAAAATTTCACTGAGATACGGAAATAAATCCATCTATAATTATTTAAATGTCAGTAATTTTACTAAATAAGTAAATGTTAAAATTATTGCAATTCAGTATTAATTTATTTTACATCTTGTTACTTTCCATCATAAAATTATTTAAATCAACCATGTGGGTTGTCAAATGGATCCTTATTTTTGATTGGCAAACCTGCAGACCAATCGCTTTGGGTCTAATGCTGACGGGTCAAGCTGACCACATAAGATAAAATCATGATGTGGCGCAAAACGTTATCATGAAATGTTTAAATGACTAGTAAAATGATGATTTTAAACATTTAATAAATCCAAATTAAGCTGTCGCATTCAAACACCTTTGAAACTTCCATATGTTTGCCTCTTTTGGAGCTCCATACTCCAGCCGCTGCGAGTAATCACAGCAGGCTGTTGACATGACAGCCCGCTGATCCGGTCTGGTGATGCTGTCATCACAATGCAGGATTATTCCTGGTTGTAGCTGTGTCACATGGGCTGTGGGGTGTGGACCGGCGGCCGGGATGCACCGTCACTCCTTCCTGTATTGTGTGGCATTCAGCCATGCTCCATGACTGAGGCATTCATTTATTAATTTTCAAGGACAGGTGCTCCGTCTTGTTCAGGGTGACACTTACCTTTTCAATTATGTTGATAACTTGATTGCACTTTATAGCCCAGGTTTGAAGCCAGGAGAAGTTTCAGCACGGTTCAGGTGATTTGGGTCTGACCTGCTGGGAAATGCACAGGACTGACCTTTCTTTAATCATGGGTGGTTCTGTGTGTTGCATCCATTAGTATTCATTAGAAGATATATAAACTATATTACCTGTGGCATTGTTCCCCCCACCCCATACTTTACTGTAGTAGCTGCCTTGCTTCAGTTGTAAGGCTGTAAAGTGGCGCCCGTTTCCACAGTTACAGTGCAGCTTCTTGGCAACTTGTCACAGAGAGGAGGGCAAAGACTGCCTTTGATACGCAAAAGTTTAAGAGCCCTCACAGCTATGAAAAGACTTGAACTCTTCTTGTTCTGTTGTTGTTTCTCTTCACCCTCAAAAACCAAGCAGTGCTTCCATCGAACTAAGTGGTTTAAAAAAGAAAAAATGCATAAAACCGTAATTTTGTCCTAAAAGTAACACTTTTAGGACACTGATATCCGCTTTGGTTAAAGTACAGAGATACAGCTGAGCTATATTGTGATTACTTATATGAAATTATGCATATCAGCATGATGTCAAACATTTTTGACAAATAAAAGTCTGATAAGTGTGGCATGCATTTGTATTCAATCCCTGTCCATCTCCAGTCCAGATCAGCTTCCAACACACCTGAATCAAATGAGTGAGTCATTATGATACCTCAACCAAACTTGATGCGATGTAAACTTTTCAGGACGGTAGCGCTTAAGTACTTTGAGTTGGAGACCCCTGGTCTAGAGTCTCACCTTTTTCTTCACCCTTTTTTTCCCCAAAGTGACTCAAGCTTAATCAAATTAAATGGAGAGATTTTTCAGAACTTGCCACAGAATCTCAGATTTAGGTCTGAAGATTGTACAGCTTGGACATGCTTGGTACTGCACCAATTACCGTATTTTCCGGACTATAAGTCGCAGTTTTTTTCATAAACCGGGGGTGCGACTTATACTCCGGAGCGACTTATGTGACGAAATTTACACATCATATCATATCGCATGTTATTTTCACACTAAACCGCAAGAGGGCGCTCTAGGCCTGTGTTATTCTACCTTCGGAGTTAACCGAGTTGTTTACAAGCGACACTGAGGATGAAGATTTCATTGCGTTTAATGATTTGGAGTGACACGGATGGTTCGTTAAACTTGTTAGCATGTTATTTATGCTATAGTTATCTGAATAACTCTTAACATGTTATGTTAACATACCAGGCACGTTCTCAGTTCGTTGTTTGTCATGTAACGTTAGCATACCGTACAATTATTCAGCCTGTTGTTGCCTCTATTCTGTTTTTATTTCCTTTCAAGATGACATGTGTGTTCTTGGTGTTGGATTTTATCAAATAAATTTCCCTCAAAAATGCGACTTATACTCCGGTGTGACTTATATATGTATTTTTCTTCTTTATTATGCGTTTTATGGCTGGTGCGACTTATGCTCCGGAGCGACTTATAGTCCGGAAAATACGGTAGTTGTAGCTTTTGGTAGTATGTTCAAGGTCATAGTTCACAAATGTGCTCAGTCAATGCTTTCACAAATAAAAAAATATATAAAGATAGTTTATTACAAAAAGCCACAAACTCTGATGTATGAAATACATCAATTTGTTTGTGGTTGTAACATGAAAAATTGTGGAAAAGTTCAAGGGTTGAGAAAACTTTTGTGAGCTGCTTTAGTTGCTTTCAGCTAAATCTGAAAAAATATCTCTCTATTCTTATAGTTTTCTCCTGACCTGTACAACATGTGTAACCTTGAGGCCACCATCTAAAATTCATGTTTATTTTTTATTCCATGTTTATTTCATGATGCACTTTCCTCCTTGCTGTTAGTGTTTTCTGGAGCTGCGAAAAATGGACATCTCTGGGTCTCATAAAAAACTCAAGACCTTTCTAAACAAAGAAACAAGATTTAGTCAGTGGTTTCTATGGATTGTATGGTACGGTTTGGCGTTTTACTACATTCTGTTGTGCTGATGAATCTCTTACCACTTTGACAGTAAGAAAAGAAAGTGATATGATGAACCATCTGCTGATTGGAAGGGGCCATCATCCTTAGATATGCTTGATTGATGCTGTTAGTTTGGCTGTTTTCCCCCCCACTTTGTCCACAGATAAGCATCACTTTAAACAAGCCAGCAATTTGTGGAATTATGATTGGATTTAGACACTCTAAAAATGTCAGGCATATTGTACAATGTGCGATCAGCGCAGGCAAGGCTGATTTATTGAAAGACTGCTTGATGAGTCTCTGGCTGCTCTGATTACAGTCAAAAATATATTTTGTCACATTTTTAATGCTGTTTTTCTTTGGCGAAGGTAATTCCTTTGCAAAGTCATGTCATCGTCGAAAAGCGTAGTTCTGTTTTCTTAAGATGGCCCTAAATTATTAGTCTTTTTAAGGTTTGAGTTAGTGGTTTCAGTGAAGTGTATTGTGTGAAGATGTCGCTGCGCTCAAATAAATCAACCCTGCTCCCAGAATTAATATTGCTTTTTGTAAGAAAAGGATGTGCTTTGACTCTCCGGATTACAGATTTCTCTTTGAGTTCATAATTTTGTAATGTTTGATGAATAAAAATGCATAAATCTGAGCCATGTGGCATGGCTTATAGAAGTTTAAGAGCAAAGTTAAGTTTTCAAACAACTGAATTTCTGTCCAACTGACTTCTTTCATTCTGAAATGAGAGATAACAAGTGGATGTAAGAATAGTCCATGCGCTAATTTTCTTTCTTTTTTTTTTATGAGACAAAAAAACCTGAAGGTTTGTAAAACTTTTACTTTTGATGTGCCACATCTGGGTTAAAACACAAATGTTTTAAGGGAAAGCATAAAGTAAAAAGCTGGAATGAATGACTTGTTTTTGAGAATCAGAGTTGTTGCGTTTAGATCTGCTGTCAGCCAAGGTGAATCTGATCTAAAAATGCCGCTCTGCTTTCCCTTTAAGGTCTTCCTGGTATTTGCTCATTGTCTGTTTTAACTCTTCCTTGGTTTGCAAAGAGGTTAAAAAGAATCAAGAGTCTTACTGTACAAAGGAACCGGTCAGGAGAATTTCACAGTATTATATTTACACAATGGCACTGTGCTGTTGGGCATTAATGACTTGGGATAATCCTGGACAATGGTGATGGTTCTTGTCTGAATAAAGAGCAGATATAAGGTGTTTAGGGAGGCTGAAAAGAGACGTGAAACTGAAGCCGTCTTTGTCAACTACTGGTGCTACAAGTTTCAACAGTCTCCTGCATTCTTCATATGTTCAGACTGAGGGGTGGAGTTTAGAAACAAAACTATGGTGGGAAGTTTTTGTCCAACAATCTGACATACAGCAACAGTCTTCAGTGAGAGGCCTCTTCAAATTCGCTGCAAGACTGACTGCTACTGACTTGCCCGCAGCATCACCATCCACAGCAGCTCTTTGGAGTTACTTGGATGATAAAAGTTATGACAACCTTCAATTTCCCTTTGGGATAAATAGAGTATTTTTGAGCTGAATTGGAAGTGATACTCTACGTAAACGTAGAAGCGCCCTGTGGAACATTTAAAGCGTGCAGCACATTCACATTTGAATCTAATCTGTATTTTTGCTCGTGGATATATTTAACTACTATCTAAAGGGAGCCTTGGTCACAGTTTTCATCATGCTGTTAGAAAAAGAGGTTTTTGTATGCTATATATATGCATTATACCCTTTCTCCTAAGCCTTCCAGACATGTACTCCTCCTCCTCACTCGTTCATCATGCTGTGAGAGCGCATCTGCAGCAGAAAATCTCTCACTGTGAAGTGCATGTGTGAAAAACAAGTGGTGGAAAAGGTCTGTATGTAATTGCCAGAGTTTTCTGCTGAATGTCCTGTGTTCATGTTTGACAAGAGCTTCAAGAGCTCGTTGCATGATTTTTAATAATGTTCCACACTTCTTTTTTGATGCTTTTTTAAATTTTTTTTATTTTTTATAGATTTTGGAGTTGTGAATTGGAAGCTGGTGACACTTGAATTCTTTTTTTTTTTTTAAATATCTGGAAGCCTGCTCAACTTGATTTGACCACTTAACTGAGAGAATTTTCTTACAGCCAAAAGGACATCAAAGTATTTATATTTAACGCAATTTAAGCATAGTAAATTTTAGCTGGTGTTTTTGTTACTTATACGGATCTAACATTATTTTAGAATGTTTTTTTTATTACAGATATTTCATATTGATCTTTGCACATTCACGTGATTCTTCTATTTCTATTACTAATTCTTCTTCTATTTCTAATACTGTGTATATGAAATGAGAACGGTGAATTCTGACTCAGTTTTAGAAAATTTTAATTATCTTCTCTTTGGAGCCAAAAAGTAAGAATATTCTATTTTTGTGAGTTAGTTGTGAGGCTTTTTATTTACGTTGAAAGGAGAGATGGTGTCTCACTGCATTCGTTAGCGGGTTACCCAATCCTGGTCCTCGCGTCACACTGCTCTGCGCGCTTTAGATGTTTCCGGTCTGTAACGCTCCTGATTCAGGCGACTGCAGTCAAGCAAAAAGTCTGTTAATCAGCCATCAGCTGACATGAGGTGTCCTGAAGCTGCGAAACAGCACATTCAGTTCATACAGAACTTGCATTTTTACCATTAACCCATATATCGAGAATGGAATATGTCTTGCTCCTTGTCAAATTCTGAAAACCTGCTCTCTCTCACTGTCTCGCAGCCTGAATGAACTGCCGACAGGTCTGGATATGTTGTATAAAATATAGTCTAAGCAATTCCTCCGACTTTGTGTTTAAACACCATATCAACACTGAAAATAATAAGAATTCAACTTCTTCCCTCTATTACAACTGCACTCGTAAGAGTTTTGTGAGCTTGACCTGATGGTTTACTGCGGTGAGATCAATGATCAGAAAAAAAAACAACAGAATTTTGAGTTTCTTCCTGGCTTTAAACACTAAAGATGGACCTTGACTCAAGCTTCTGTCGCTTATCGCTATAATAAGCGACAAGCATTTACGTTGTCACTTTATGGGACTGCATCCCAGTTTTAGCGGTGCAGATTTACTGTAATACAGGAAACAATATTTCTATTCACTCATATAATCAAATATACAAACATTTATCGATGCTATGATAGAAAAATAGAATGGCATTGGCAGTTTTTGGCATTGCCAACATTATCAGTTAGGATGTTGTTTGACCATTTCCAACGTTTAAAAATGTCTAAGCACCACAATGCATGAAAAATATGCTGCAGGTTCTGTGAAAGGGGTTAAGGTGAAATGATTATTATAGAATAAATAAAATATTGGTCAATCAGGTGTGAAATCCCTGGTGTATGAACAGATGTATGAAAAATAGTATGGATGATACTCAACATTGAGAAAATAGATGAAGTTAGGTGAAGCCAGTCAAAGGACAATTGGCAGATTTATTGATCTCTGATCAGACCAGCATACTTCCAATTCCAGCAAAGGATCTGAGTCTTCTGGATAGGAGTGGACATTACATTTTAAAACGTAACTTATAATTATATTGTTGTTGCAAAGCTGGGAAGAGTTGAAGTCCACGACATCTTGCATCCACAGCAGATTCTGCAGCGTTAAGTGGCTTTTTGGAATAATTTCGAACAAGTTGTGTTGAGTGCATTTCATTATATGGTCCAATTAAAGGAACTGTTACTGTTCTCTTATTTATCTTACAGCACAGCACAGCCAGAGCCTTTGGTGGGCTATATTTTTGCTGAGCTGTTTTTCAGCCATTATTTCCTAATAGCATAGTTGTTTTATTTTAACAGCATGTGTACAAATATAGGTTAAGTTGGCTTTACTAAAGTGCTCATGTAATTAGAAGGCAATGAGCCATGTTGGGCCGCTGTCTGCATGGCTTAGCAGAGCGAGCGGCCTGCCTCATGATTGTTTACGGGAATAATTGAATCAAATTCAAAACGATTGCCAGCTATTTTTATCTTGAATGCTGTTGCTTGAAAGACGCATCTTTAATGATGCTAAAAGTTGGTCGGTCATCATCCTCCACTGCAGGAAACCAATCAGCCAGCATTTAATTAAAGTATCTGAATGGAATGAATTACTTTTGAAACGATAAAAAAAAATAGCAGAAAATTGTTTCAATATGTGACCTGCAGACATAAAAAAAGTCAGGGTCTGCATGGAAGTACAGTATTTCTTTGACCCATAGCAAAATGAATAAAACAGATGACAGAATGTTTAATTTTTATTACGTTATTAAAAAATGGACCTAGCTGCAGCTCATGTTATTGGTGCTGGTGAGAACTGAATTTATGATATAGCTGCGATGCAAAACCCATGCATAAGCCTGCCAAGTGTGAAGTGTGGGTGTAGTTATATGAGGTTAAGCTAAGGGCAAGTAAGATTGTTGTCCTTTCACCATCTGCTCCTGTAGTATCTTCCAGCTGCACACTTCCTCACCATGCAGCATTGTTTGAAGCCCTGGAGCCATTGGAAGGATGCTGAAAACAAGAGTGCCATTTCTCCTCTTCTTGTTTCTGCTTTTCAACTTGCCTGACTCTACGTGTTCATCTGTCTCCTTTTTGTTTGAAGATTTAGGCGCAAGGTATTAATTTACTTTAATGAAAACCTGGAATATGAATCAAAGATTTTTGCTTTTCTCTATAATTTAAAGTCCTGATCATTTGGGCTGAGAGCTTGAAAAGAGGGTCACTTTTAAACTGACCTATATTAAACACCAACAGCAAGGCCCACATTTTGTCCCCAGACATTGTATAAACTTTAGTGTTACTCAAATAAGTAAATGCTATAAAAAATATGAGTCAGCGAGGAAGTGTTAAAAAACACAATGCATTCTCCCACCAAAAAATTGGCTAAAAATGAAATCTTTCTACTTTGATTTCTTTGCCCACTCTGGTTCAGGTTTTAGTCAAAAGCGGAATGTAAAGGTTTCTGTGTTGTCTGGTGCTGCATTGACACCTGGAATAGTAGCAGTTTTACAGCTTTTAAATTCAATCCTACGGGTTCATGAAACACTTTCAGTTTTACGCCTTTGCAAGGATTTTGAAACATCTCTTACAAGCGTAATGAATTATTCTGTGCTGCAGAAAATTGCTAAGTGCTGTGAAAAGAAAATCTCCTTGCACGAAATGTTGCGCCTCAGCTTTTTTTTTTCCCTGAACCTGAACAATTAGTGCAAGTAGCCCCCTCCTCCTTCTCTCCACACTTTTTATTTTTCTGTTTTTTGAAATGCACAGTATCATTTGAATATCCTGGGAAGGGCTGCACAAGATGTGGGGCTTGCACTATTGTTTAGGAAAATGAGAATACAGTTTTATCTTCCTAACTAATGGAAGGGTTCAGCAGGAATCGTTGTGATACTGTAAAGCCGTTTCTCAAGTGATACCCTACTGTATAATACTTGCATCTGCCTGGGAAGGCCAATGGTGTTCGCTTTTTAATCTTGAGTTTTGCCGTTTTAACATTTTCCATGAGATTCTACCCTTTTTTTTTATATAATTAAAGATTTATACTACTGTATGTATATATATATATATATATATATATATATATATATATATAAAAAAAAACAAGATTCTAAAAAAACATTAATAATCTTGCAACATTAATCTGTTGTGTTTATTGACCGTAGACTCCTGGCTCATCTTGGTTCAGTTTTTTTCTTTGAAAAATGACATAAGGAAGTAGATATTCTGTGGTAGTGCTAATACGGTTTCCATCCATCCATCCATTTTATAACAGCCTTGTCCCTAGTGGGGTTGCTGGGCAAGAGGCGAGGTACACCCTGGACAGGTCGCCAGTCTATCACAGGGAAACACAGAGACAGACAGGACAAACAACCATGCACACACACACGCGCACATTCACACCTTAATTTAGAAAGACCAATTAATTTAACAGTCATGTTTTTGGACTGTGGGAGGAAGCCGGAGTATCCAGAGAGAACCCACGCATGCACAGGGAGAACATGCAAACTCCGTGCAGAAAGATCCCGGGCCGGGAATCGAACCCAGAACCTTCTTGCTGCGAGGCAACAGTGTTACCAACTGCACCACTGTGCAGCCCTAATATGGTTTCCACTGTGTGTTAATGCATATTACTACACCCAAATATGGTTCAAATCTTATTTGGTGTTTGAATCATTAAGATATACAGTTATAGATTTTTCTAAAGAGGATATCAAGTATCTGTACTTTTAGCTATTTAGCTTTTCACGGCTCCCTAACCTTTACGAATACCAGAGGTCCATAGTAGTTGAGAATGGGCCAAACAGTGTAGTACCATTGTCTCGTCACATGTAGATGTAACTGAATTAATCGTGGTGATGCAAACAGGATGTTGTGCCCTTTAATTAAAAAACAATAGTTACGAGCTTGGATGCGATGATGATTTTAGTTCTGTATGTTTTCTGATCACTTGGGGCATGTACGATAGATGAAAATCAAGCATTCTGGCCTCTGTTTTCAGATGAGACTCCCTACTTTAAAGTTTTATCCCATTGTGTGAATTAGGTTTTTATCTTCCAAACATGCCGTCTACATAACATACCCATCAGTGTTTACAGTCTTAAAAGTCCAAGAGGCAGAAAAGTCATGTTTACTTTGAAAAATTTGAGACAAACACTACTTTTGCAGCGTTTCCACCGTGACTGGCGGGATGCAGCTCCAGCACAAATCTGTTGGAAAATGTCAGGAGCAACTAAAATAAAAACTTTTGTAGCTTCAGGAAGTGAAGAGAAGGCTAGTGAGGGAACAAGCAGGCAGTTTCCAGGACTTGTTGCTGGCAGGTATCTGTCAAGGCAGGGCCACATTAGCATGTTCATTGAATCATAGCGTGACGGGGAGGAAAAAGGCCCGGAGTTGCCCTGAAGCTGTTGTAAAACCATCAGGTGTTAGACTAGTGCTAGTTCGGAGAAAGTCGTCCATTTTGTAGGAAATTAATGACTGCGGTGAGAAATCGACGTGTCGAGCTACTTTCTCTTCCTCGTCTAACTTTTGCTCCCTGCTTTCACCTCAGCCAAGAGGCTTCATGTCAAGCCCCTGATTCCTCGGCAGGGTTTCCCTGGAGAATATTGTCAGACATGGCAGCGGGGTCTGTGAAAGTGCAGCATGCTGCAAATGTGAAACGGAGAGCTGATCCAGGCAACATGGGCTCATTTGAAGGAAGCAGCATCTGGCCAGGGGAAGCCATTATAAAAGATTTAGGATTATGATTTCAGTCTTATTTGCTTTAGTGATCAAGGTTTTCCGCTCTCCTTTGTATTCGGTGCGAACAACCTTAAGCAAGCTACTTTTTCATGACTAAATAATCTTTCATGACCTCCCTTTTGTGCTTATCCTCTTTGCTGTGGATAATGTGACCAAGGTTGTGAGTTGAGCTCCTCAGCCAGGTTTTTCCAGCAGCTATTAAAGATCTTCTACTGTACAGAAATGAGAGGCAGTTCTCCATTCATTCAGGCTGAACTGAAGAGGATGCCCTAGTTTTCTGTTCTTGATTTGCCTGTTAGTCTGTTCTTGATGACGTTTTTCTGAAAGCCTTTGCGCCGTTGCCACCTAATAAGGGGTACAGTTCCAGTCAGAGAGTTTACATGCACTCATCACGGGCATTTGAGATTTTCATCTCCTTATTACTCAGCTTTACTTTTGCGAGGGTGGAATAATTAAACGAAAATCTACGTCAATGAATTAAAAAAAACAGGATTGGGGGTTACATGTTTGAATTTATAATGGATTATTCTTATTCAAACAGGTTCAGAATTCTACAGGCTAGGGATATGCTGCAATAACTTTAAAGCACTGAAAGTGCTCTCGGAAAGACTGGCATAGAAGTGAAGGTTTATTTATTAATTTTTTTTCTCTCTCGCCAATACCCCACAGCCAAAGACGCTCAACACATTTGTTGCATTAAAACCTCTCTTGCATTGTGTGTTTGAATCTTTTCCTCCCGTATTTCTGCATTCCTGTGGAGAATCTCAGAGCATTTACCGTTTATCGACACACAGCTCAGTGTTTCTCATTTTTCCTGCGCACCACTCTCGTCGATGCTGTTAACAGAGCGGTGTCAGAAGCAGCGGCTGGTCCCGAACAAAAGAGCAGTAATGGAATTCTTACAGTCAGGTGTACGAAGGAGAGCTCTCTTCTGATAGTTGGTGTGCTGAAAGTAGTTTTGGACTTCAGTCTTAAAATATTACTGTCATTTTTATGCAGATCAATTCCTTCTAACATAAAACTGAAAAAGTAAGTTTCAACGTGCATTTTCAGGATACGCTCTATACTTTTATGAATACACACTGCCCAGCATGACCTGGAGCAGGTCTGAGTTGGCCCAGAAACAAAACCTAGATAACAGAACTAAATTTATCCTCCATGTTTCTCGTCCACATTAAGGAAAGGAAAACAAAAAGCGCACCGCATCTGTGTGTTGCCACCCAGAGAGCGAGAGAAACCGTCTGGTTGATGCAGCTTTTGTCAAGCTGTTTGTTGTGTGCCGTCATGGCTGTTTTGATGCAATTGTTGTTCCATGACCATCCAGCCTGCAGGACTCATCCGCCCAGCGAAGAACAGACGGAGCGGAGTGTCTGCTCACCGGATGCAAGGCTGTAATTGAAGGCATTCGTTTTCAGTGGCTGTGCAAGTAAACTTTTCCCCTGATTTCTTGTTTTTCTTGCAGTAACTGTTTTATGCAAATGGTAAGAACCAGGTTGTTGGGCCTTGAGATGCCTTAGAGCACCCAAAACTAATCTGATGTTTTATTGTTTGACACTTTGCTTTAAAAAATCAAATTAAGAACACCAGCAATGGACAATAGCTGTTCAGAATCGACCTCAAACCAATGCTCGTCTCTGAGAAAAGCAAGAAATCGCTGGCATTTACTGTAGGTCATTATTGGTCAGATAGTCCTTTTAATTATTAACTCGATCTCTCAGCTTTCACTGCCGCTCCACTTTGTTCCTGTTGAAGTGGTCCTGCATGCCCTCTGGGTGGTCTAATGGGGGAGGTGGGCTGGAGGAGAACAAGGAGGATCTGTGCTTATGCCTCCTCGTCCTCTTACTGACAGAAGTCAGCACGCAGCTCTGTGGGCGAGCACACCTGCATACAGAGAGGAGAGAGAGGATCGGCTGTGGGATGGTAGGAGGCAGAGGAGGAGAAAAGAAATGACTGCCTGCCAAGCGTTCAGACTGAGGAAGGTTTTGGTGGCGAGGCCAAAGAGATTGCATTGTTCGTTAGAACCGCCTCATCGGTTTGCGTTCATATGTACCACAGTATCTGTGCCTCACTGTTTTTATGTGGAAAGAGGATGGGTTTTGTCACTTTCTGCCTTGGGTTGAACTGAATGTGTTCTGTGGCTGATAGGCTGCTTACTGCGGAGTCTGTTTAATAAGATCAGCTGCTTAAGGCATCTCCGACGTCTTACTGAATAGTAGAAACTGCTTTGCTCAGCTTATTCTTAAGTAATTTTCTCCTTTCAGTTTAATCCCTCGAACATTTTGCAGAAACTTAGTTGATACTGGCAGAGAAACTAGGTAGGTGGCTGTTGGAACTGGTCTCAAGGAGTGCTGGGCAAACTGGAGGCTACAAAGTTTTCATACCCCATGAAAAATTGTACACAATTAGCTATTTTTGAATAATACAAATCTGAAAACAGGATTTGCATTCAGCCTTTTGAGAACCACATTTTGTTATAACAGTTATGCTTAAAAATCTTGTCTACTGGTTTTGTGAAATAGTTCAGGCTCAGATTAGTTTAGGAGTGTCTGTAAAGATAGAACTTCCTGTTACCTGATATTCTGTCAATCAGAATAGATCTGGACTTGGACTGTGGTGTTGCAGGCCCCTGATCTATTAGTTCTGACTGTATTAAACTGGGTGACCTTTTACTCCAGTCTTGAGTCTTTTGCTCCATCATGGCTTACTGGTTGAACTGTGCTTAGTCCCAAGCGTTTTAAAGGTTGGGATGTTTTCAAATGTAACCCTTCTTTAAACTTCCCCGCAGCTTTACCTCTGACTGTGTTCCTTGGTCTTCATGATGCTGATAGTTCACTGATGTCCTCCTAGATGTTCACAGAAAGGCTGCATTTAAACTGAAATCAAATGAAACAAATTTGGACACTACTTGGTGATTAGGTGACTTGTAGAAGCGATGTCTTCCGCTGGATATTCACACACCTTTAAGCTTCACAACCTGTGAAATTCCAACAAACAACCAGGAAGTCTCATTGATGTCAGTGTCAGCAAGGAGCTATTTGTGTGAAGACTTTGTGGTTGACTTGCCTGAAAAGTTGAGCTGCTGGTTGAAGTCTGCGGTGCTGAGCGCTTTGGTCGGCAGGTGATCATCTCAGGTTTGTGGTAGACTAAGGACAGTTCCAGTGGAATGTTTGATGACCGCCATTATCACTTACTGTCTGCTGCTGAGTCATTTGTAGAGATCCACCGATGGAAATAAATATCAGTTATTAATGTTGGCCGATACCGATGCGGGTGCTGACTTATCGCGCATCCCTTGTCATTTTCATATTTTGTAAATGTTGATACGAAGTATTAAACTGTAATCAGAGGCACAAACTCTGCTTGAGTTGGATCAAAGGTAAATCCCCAACTGGAGTTTTGACTTGCTTCAATTTGCATTTCCGAACTGCACTGGGATGTGCTAAGTACTAGTATCTAAGTTTACATAAAATCCTTCTAAAATATGTTCAAATTTCTCTTCATGTCCCTAAGAATGTTAAAATTGAAGAGGTGTGATACTTTTGAGGTTTAAATCTCTGCACATGGAGCTGGTAGCTGATTATCTACCTCTTGTTAAACATAAAGATTTGGTTGCTTCAGTCTCTGTAATAAATTTTCAGTTCCCAGGTTGGATGATTGGCTGCCGTTCTCTTTGGCTCATCTTGCATGCCTTGTGGTTGTTTCATTTCAGTTCTTATGCCTTTTTTATTAGGGGCTTTTTATGCCTTTCCATCATATTTTTACTTCTTTTCTAAAATTCATTTCCCTTGTTTCTTGGCAAGACTTCTGCTAGCAGTGCGCATATTTTTGTAACTCATGTCACTCGTCTTCCATGCCAGCTTCTTCCTGTTGCGGGTTGCTGCGGAGCTGCAGGGTACCCTTGGGTTGAGAGGCTGAAGGCATCAGGAGCGCGTTGCCAGGTGTTCAAAGCGCCAAAACGACGATAAGCGAGACAAACAACCATGCACACCTGAAGTCACTTTATAATCTTTATTTAATATAAAATTCATGTTTAAGATTGTGGTAGGAAGCCGAAGAACACAGATAAAACCCACGCAGCGACAGGGAGAATATGCAAACTCCAGTCAGCCTTGAGGCGGCATTTAACCGGAAACCCTGTCGCCATGAGGCAAGCAGGCCTCACAGTAACACACACTATGCTGCGCTATACGAGTAATTTTATTTTAAAATAGTTTTATCACAGTCACATAAACTCAAGTTCTGGTGGATAAACAATAATAGTAGATATGACTTCTTTCTAATTATTTATTAATAGCATAGAAAACTGAACATGGAAATCAAGGCTAAATTATTATAGAATGCAGTTGCAGAGTCTCCATCACTATGGGATCCACATCACCCTGATGCCGATCAGTTTGGGTAAAGTGTGCCAAATGGCCACTTTATTAGGTACATCTCAGAAGTAGTGTTTTGGTCCTTCTCTGTTTGCTAACAGAGAACTTCATTAAACAGGAAGTGCATTTCCACTAAAGGAGCCGTTTTTCAGGTACATTATTAATGCGACTGATCGTGTAAAACCAGAAAAACGGAGCAGGGAGGGAGGTAGTACTTTGTACTCCTTCAGGATGGAGGTTTAGAATTGTTTTTCATATTGTAATTCCCTCTGTTTCTATCTAAATCATGAATTAGGATGGAGCTTTTCATTGTTTTTTTTTTTTATTATTGTGTTGAAGATTGGAGAACAGGGGAAAGAAAATGCATTACAATTTGAAACATTTCTATCTGGTTAGCAGATGTTTTTCAAAGATTAAGAATAAGTATTAATTGTTGCCCTGAATGTTTTTGTTTTTAGAGTAATTACAAACATGTGTATAATTATCTCTGCCCATTGTTGGCTCAGCTACGGGCATCTCTCCATTTTGGCTGGATCCCATCTTTCTGTTGTTCTGCTGCAGATGTGTCTATTGTTGGGGCCGTTTCTCCGGTCCCTTTTCAGCGGTCCATTCTGAGAGGATGACTTTATTATCCCAACCTCGCCACTGGCATGCTCACCTGGCGTGACATTACAGATCATCTCTATCTGGGGCCGTGGCTTTGTTTCAGGTCGCGACAGCAGCTGACAGTGAGGCAAGGGCGAAAACAGCCCACGGTCTCTTGGTGTTGGTGCCGAGCGCCGGCTGAACAGTCGGAGGGATGAGGGGGTGAAAGAGGGCTGAGGGCTCAGGATGAGAAATGGCAGATGGATGAAAGGAGGGCAGATAGGACATGGCGACAGCTGGAATAGGTCGTCAAATCTGTGAGTGGCTGCTGAAAACGAGCCAGTCAGGAGGTTTTTATATCATGGGGGTTATCAAGTTGACCAGCTGGCAGGTAGCCTGGCTATAAAACGAGATGGGAGGCTTGGAGCTGGAAATGGGCGGAAAGTCACTGATGTTGAGACCACACTGGAGAGGTGGAGATTGTACTCCTGCATGCTTGCTTTGCAGTTGAATTCAGAATCTGCCAAACGGAAATGCACAGGTCAGCCTCAGGAGTCTAATTAACTTTCAACTGGATTTATTTTACAATAGCATTGAGTTTCAAAGCAAGTACTGACTCTTAAGAGTTAACCAATAAAATATTTGGTTCAGAGTAGGATAAGTAAAGTGGATAAGAGTGTGTTTGTTCTAATTAGCTTGTGTAGAACCGTAGGAGAGAACACACATCAACACAGAATCACCTTTTCTCTCTGTGTGGCTCTTCTGTCTTCACCAGCAGATTACATTTCTGGAGTTTCTACGTGATGCATGGAAATGTCTTTTTATGCACAGGGGAGGAAACTGAGATGTCAAGACCAGCTTAAGCCCCTTAAACTGCTCCTTCATTCCAGATTAAATGGCCGACGTGAGGCACTTTAACTCGTGAAAGGCTAGACAAAGAAACCGTTGTAGATCATAAGACTCATTAGGAAGGTTAGACATAACTTGTAGAAGCTTTCCTTTGGAATGTGATGGGTTTAGTAATGGATTTGCATATTTATAAAAGATGACTGACCTTACTGAATTAATAAAAATAGCCAGTCTTCTATTAGAGGCTCTAAAATTGTAACCAACCACTGGTTCCTGCTCTATTTAGCCAGTGAAATCTTCTGCTCTTCATGCAGTGGAAAGACTGGACTCCATTTCATAATGGTCACACCATTTCAAATGGTTTCTGTTGTCTGAGACTAAACAAAAGCATAGCATTTATTACTAAAATGGAAATGTGGCTGTTATGAAATTCAAACGGGACAGAGGAATATGACGTGTTAAAGATCAACTCTGAGCAGAACATGGTTACAACTTAGTTATGTTGGTATAAATCCAGAGGATTCGTAGAAGATGCAGAGTTCAAAGCTCTTTATTCTGATCATAATGAACTTTAATATACAGTGCATATGATAATATATAAAGCTAGGACTGCTCCATTTCTAGTGAAATCAGACATTGAAACAAAATTCAAAGATAATGCATGTATTTTATAAAGAAATTAAAAAAAAGCCAGACAGAGCAAAACGTTGACTCCGACCAACTACGGCAAAAGTTACATTTGAATTTCTCTAAAACTCAAAATTGACGTAAACAAACTCTCAGCTACTTCAGTGCTATTCGGAGAGAAGATGGAAGGCTCAGTGTTCTGTAATCCAATTGCATGCTGGAAAAAGGCTTTGCTAATGGAAACTGTGGGCAAAACCTCCTATTAAAAAGTCTTAGGAGCGCTTTGAGGACTGCTGGACCTGCTGTAGCTCCAGGCAGCCAGCTTTCAGGCCGGCTTTCAGGCCATTAGGCGGTTTGTTTTGGTCGCTGCTTCTAATGACTGATTACTACAGTAACGGCTCCTTAAAGATATAGATGTAAAGCTGATCCTTTGATTCTGCCTGTCTGTTTACGCTATGTGTAGTCTACTTTTTGACCACATGTTCAAAGTGTAAAGAATGAGTGTAAATTCTGTCCATTAAGTCTGCTCTGCGCGCCTGTCCAGCTGCTGCAAGGACGCTGCTTTCAAAATACCATGAACCTTGGGCTTTTATTGATTTTTAACTCAACTTCCACAAGGCCAGGAGTGAAGTCAGCATTGTTGCTCTAAATTTACTGTATTCTCCTGTGTGCTGCGAGGGGATCGCAGTATGCCAGCACTACAACCTAACACTTGAATTTATTTTTTTCTTCTTCGCAACAAAAGCTTAATTTCACACACATTCAACAAGATGTCAGTTTAAGATTTATTTATTTTTTCACTCCACTTACTGTCTCATCTTGCCGCTTTTCAGTCTGCAGAGACACATCTCTGCCTACTCATTTTACCTCTTTATGAAGCCTCCTCCTGATGCAGCCAAGTCCTCTGAACACATTTTTTGAAATTAATGAATAATTTTTTTTTTTTTTTCGTTTCCTCCATGCCTGCTGCTACAACTTAATGTGTCCCTGAGACATGTGGCACACCAGGAGAAGAGGATTTTTTCCCCAAATTTTAATGATTGTCCCTGCAGGCGCTCTTCATATCAGCTGGGGTCTTTCTCTGTTTTCCCATCCAGGGTGGACTGACCCACTTGAATAGGAGATTATATTGTTTTTTTCCCTCCTGCTCTTTTTTGCTTTGATTTATTAATGGTTATTAATTCTCAAATCTAAAATTCCTACTGTCTTGAAGTTTTCATTTACCATTTCCAGGTATGTGGAAGAAAAAGAACTGTACGACTTTATTTCTGTTGCTGCATTACAACTTTATTTGTTCAGAATGATTGAATTTCTATCAAGGTTAAACTCAAAGTTGTAAAATATTCTATAAATAAAAAATTCTGTAAGATTTTTAGACTTATTTAAAACTTTCAATAACTTATTAAACACATAATCAAACAAATAAATATTTAATTGAAATTTATATTGCTTTAAAAGCACAATTATTTCAGCAATTTTTCGTAATTGCTTGTTGCAGCATTACATGAATTTGGTTTGCAGTTGATATGATTTGCAAGTCAACCAATCACATGTTAAGGTCTATTAGCCATTGTGACAGTTTCATGATAGATGGCTTAAAAAATAAATTGTACTTTTTTACTTGATATTGTGTGTAATAAGTAACTGAAAAATTGATTTAAACTCTCATTTATAAAATGAGAGTGTACAAAACTCAAGGATTGAAAAATAGAATTGCTTTTTCTCTGCTTTTTTGCCACCCAGACCTTTTCGAAATGATAATTCCCAGGAGATTTTTGTCATTTAATATTTTGAAAATCATTGGAACTTAGATCTAGAAAAATGTGAAGTTTGAAATTTGAAAAGCGAACATTTTTGGCACTGAAAGTGTTCATTTGTTTGAGAGACTGAAACCTTTTCCCTCTCCAAGCGCCAACCTGCTTATCTTCCATAGTAGCCATTTTGCTTGAGCATTGTGGCACTTCTTAGTGTTAAATTTCACACTGTAAATATTTTAAGAATAGCTCTTCAAACAGCTGGATTAGTTCTTTTTGGGAAAATCACTGCCTTCCTTGCTTTGCCGTTCTCAGCCTGTTACATTACAGTCAAACCCGGTGCAGTTAATGTAGGCCTTTGATGGTGTCATCTTCACCTCCCCAGTTTTTCATCTCAACCTGAGCTTTTCAAAGCCTTCTTTTTTTCCAGATGCGCTCTAGTTAGTGAGATCAAGGGGGATATTTCCGACACCCAAATGAATCCAGCTAAGAGGATGACATCTCTCCTTTAAAAATACTCCCAAGGCTTTATTGGAATACAGTATATGAAAGAGATCATTAGGCACTTGATGTGATTTTTTTTTTTTTTTAACTCCGGTAAAATAAGTGACCCCAAACGCTCACTTTTCCCTATCAGTATAGTTCCAGCAATTCAGCAATTACCACAGTCATTATGATTTCATTTACTGTGACTGCTTATCTTGACCTTGAAACTTTTTCTTTTAGTACCAGTGCCAAACTGATTTAGGAAGTCTTCTTAATTGCTGCTTCTGTCTTATATTGGCCAGAGCTTTGAGATTACGTTGCTTCTTGTCTTTGTATTTACAGTTCCCAAATAGTAAACTAACTCATGTGTGACTCGAGTTATTCAGTTGCATTTTTAAGCAAGACAATCTTGTCAGAGGTCCATATAAATGACATCTGTACCCGGGGTGCACAGGGAATACCTTGCACTGTTCTTTTTTTTTGAATATTATAATAGCAGAATACATTTTGCTTAATACTTTTCCTCCACCGCAAATCGTTCTGGGACTTCACGACTAATTTGGACATAAGGCAGTGAGAGCCTATCCAACAGGGGAAGTACAGTATTTATTTTAGCAGTGTTTTTGAAAACACATTGAACATTGCCGTCATAATTTAATTTTGCCAGACAAAAAACTTTCAATCATCAGACATGTTGCCTGACATGCTTCTCTAACCTTCCAGTTCAACTTCTTGTAAGATAGTACAACACTAAAAGAAGGTCTAAGTGGATGACATGTGTTAACCAAATGGAACTAATTTTGATCGATTAAACCATTAATCGACAATCGTAAATCGATTGTTTTGCATCCCTATATGAAATGGGTGTTAAATGCACTGTGTAAGCAGACAGATGACATAGGTAGCTTTTACTTGAGGGCAAACACAGGGTAAACACACAGAGCTCATAGATCATTCCTCTGTAAAAATCTGGTTAAAATTGGTTGTTTCAGACATTGTTGGGAAGGTCAGCATTCTTGGATTAGAAAAATTGGTAGAAGATTGGGTAAAGGCCTAATGAGCTAAATTGAAGTGAAATTCTTTAAATGGAAAGAAAAACCTGAAAGATAAAAAGAAAGCAGAAAACGGTCATTAGAATGGATTAGAGAGCCACAATGTCAGACTTGGCTAGTGATAACAGAGAATCTACCTGTGAAGCCAAGTATTGGCAAAAGCCCCAAATAAGTTCTATTGTGGAACAAACAATGGCCAAAATGATTACAGCTCGCCAAATTAAAATGAAGGCCTGAACAAAAAGTGGAGGAACATTTTATGAAAGCATGTTTGTTTGTGACAGTTTGTCAGAGAAGACACGGAATTCAAATCATAGTAAACTAGCAAGCATGGTAGCTAAATCAGCATGCTATGAGGATTTCACTCATAATGTGGTGTTGATGGTACATTTGACATAGCAGTGATTATGGGTCGATTCAAATGTACTGGAGGTCACATTGCGTTATGCCAAAGGTGGAAAACTGTTGAGATGGATATTTCTTTGAGAAAATGCTCTCAAGCAGACCAAAATGTTCTGGAGTTTCCAGCACAGTCAGCGATTTTAATCCAATAGAAAAGTTGTAGGGTGATGCCAAATTTGTAGTTTCTGAGGCAAAATCTCAATGCTGAAGAGTTGGGAAATGTGGTTTAATTTCACTGGGCTGGAAAACTTGTTCACAGGTTTCAGAAATCGGTCAAATCAATGAAACACAAAACTGTGCTACAGTTCTCAGACATGGTGGTTTGGTACTGAATAGAGGAATACTCACGTTGTTTCATTCTGTGGTCAGTGGAGACAGGGACCATGACTGTCTCAATGAACATGCCTGGATTTTTCATAAAACTATAGTTTCTCTACTATTGCCTCCATTGTTTAAACATCACCTTCTTTAGTAAACACAGCTGAAGTTCACTTAGACTCACTTTCATTCTGGGTTTCATTGATATAGTTGGATTGCTGGAGGTTTCTTTCCACTTCAGTCTTTCTAGAAATTTCAGGCAGCATAGATTATACAAACAGACATGCATCACATTTTCTGTGTATATTATAAAGTAAATGACTATATTTTGTTTTCAACTTTATTAAACACATTCAGTATTCCTAATCAAGTGTTACTACTGCTTTCTGATAACTGTCTGTCATTTCTCTACTGACGCAGGAAATGTTGAAAAGAAAGTGGATTATGCTGTGATCTCTTAAAGCGATACCTCCTTGACTTCACAGGAAGCCATGTCAGTCTAGCACTGATGGAGTAATTCTGTTCTCCACGTGATGTTGTCCGTGCTACTTGCGACATTAATCAGATCAGTGATTTGCTCTTTTGGATCCCTGGGCTACAGTTCAATCAGCAATCTTTTTCCTCCATCTTAGTGACATACAAACACAGACACATAGCCTGCTATGCGGTTGCTCTAGCAAGAGCTGGCATAATGTCATCTGGCCACTCCCCGGCAAGATTTGGTCCTTTTTGATGGGGGCCAACAAACAAATGCTGGATTTTTTTATTTTTTTGGCTGTGAAATGCACTCCCATCTCTCGGGCTTGTAATGGGGTGCTGGATCTGCTTCCGCCTCTGGCTGGGATTTGGAGATTTGCTTCCCAGACGACAGTGAGCGGAAGGGAAGCCTTTGCTCTCGTTCACCTCTCTTCCTCTGTTGGCTATGAGGGGAGAACGGCAGGAGTTTTCATCCAGGATGAGCTCATTGTTGCCTTTTGTGCGTCCTTTAAGCCTGGAGCCAAATTTTCTGCTAAGATGCTATCAGTGTGCATCTCGCACAGATGCGTTATCTGTGAGTGCCTGTGCTGCCTGATTTTATCTTTGCTGAAGTTTGAAAGTCAGGTTAGGGCAACTGTCTTTTGAGTCTGGAATGTATGATAAGATTCATCTCCCTACTGCCTGGATTTCATTTTGTCTCTCTACAACCACAAACTTTCTTTAAGATTTTCTGTGATGGTTTGGTGTGCATTTTATAATTTGTAGACCTGCCTGCAAGTGCTTTTTGGTGGATGTCTATCAACTTTGCAAAACTAGATAGAATTTTTTCCACTTTTCTTTTGCAAAAAGGACACCTAGATTGGATGGAGGACTGCTAACATGAATTGCAAATTTCACATCCGTACAGGATGTCTGCACGTCTACGAAAAGACTTCTAAAATCTTAAATTCATGCAACTTAATGACTTTAGTATGTCTTAAATTCATAATAAAAAAAAAAATGTAAGTCAGACTTAAATACCTTATTGACACATTTTATTATGAAGGGACTAATTTTGAATATTCTCATATATGTACTTTTTTTTCTCTCAGGAATTTTCTGAAAGGCAACAGTTTGAGTCTTGCTCAGAAATTTTTTTTTTTTGGTTTCCCCACCAGGGGGCTTTTTGTGGGCTCTAATGTCCCTTATTTGATAGTAGGCTGACAGGAAGGGGATAAGGAGAGGGGGAAGACATGCGGCAAATATCGTCGGGTCCAGGAGTCGAACCTGCGACGGCCACGTCGAGGACTCAAGGCCTCCAAATGTGGGTTGCGCTATCCCCTACGCCACCACAGCACGCCCAGAAATTTTAATTGTGTTTACTGTAGTGACTCGAGGCACACTGGGAGTGACAAAGAACAGTGACAGGTGAAAGTCTTCGCCACTTGGTGTGAAACTCAACATAAGAGACACAATAGCGAAGTTGAACATTTTTCAACTTGTGTCATAAACCTGTGTGTACGTGTACATGTGCAAAATTTCAGATATATGAATGTTATCGGTCACTAGCTAATGATTGTCGCTTCATCTTGCAAATTCCATAGGAAACGAATGGAGAGGAAGCGACGTCACCTCACGTGTTGACCACTTTAAGCACAAATTTATCTTCAGTTGGCTGGATGACATCTGTTTTTGCCACAGACTCACTTCTGTCTCCAACCCACAAGATGCATTTTGTGCAATAAAACTTTTATTCTTGGCATGACAGTGGATAAGGCTGTAGAGAACCATATGCAGTGTGAGAAGCACAAATCTCCTGCCAAGACAGACAGACCCCAGAATAAGAATTTTTGCTACGCTTGATTGTAACACAGCAAGATCCCCCAACCATCCCTTACATAGGTTTTTTTTCTGTCTTCAATTTCATTTAAAGTGGGATTAAAAGGACTTTAAAGCCTGAAATATGACTTTCTGAAACCCACAGGATACCCTGTGTGTATGTTTCGGATCATCGTCCTGCAGGAAGATGAAATCTTTTGCATCCTGTAACAGGTTTTCTCTCCAGGGATGCCATATATTTGGCTCCTATGAACACTGACCAGCCTCTCTCTCTCCCCCTTGCTGTGTCCCCTCACATCATTTGAGGTAAACTTTAAATAAGACTTTTGTTTCTTCTTGCCAGATTTGTGCAGAGGACAGCTAAAGTTTTTTCTTGTCGTCAGATGCTCCCTGCTGTTCCTTTCACAGGGCTGTCAGTTTAGGTCGACAGACGTGTGGGAAGGTTTGCTGCTGTGAAACAGTCTTTTCATTTTTTGGATTAAACTGCTCCATGAGATGTTCACAGTTTGGGATTATGTTTTATGACCAAGCCCTGCCTTAAATGTCTCCATAACTTGGACTATCCCTGAACACACCTGCTGGTTTTCCTTTATTTAGTCTGGTTGTTCACTAATGTTTTCTAAAAATTCAAACTAAGAATAAATTACACAAAAATGTATTCTATTTTCTAATTTAAGTATTTTCAGAAGAAATTTTTTTGCAGTGGATATATTGCATACTTTTCATAGTATGCTCTGTAATTCGCGTCCATATTCAAGGAGATCTTGCCCAGATCTTGTGCATTGCTGGACAGCAACTTCCCTAATTAACGTCACCTTTTACTGCCAATGTCATATGCTTCATTAATTTACTGTCGTGCTGATCTGAGACAGTAGATCGACTACAGCAGCTTGGAAGAGAAAAGATGGCCAGCAGTGAAGCACTGAATGAGGGGGTGGGGGTAGAAATTCAGAAATGAGCATGAACCCACATGGGTAGAAGGTTTGCTTTGTAATTTATGAGCCCCTGTAAAGTTACCTTCAGTCTCTCAACGCTTCTATTGCCATGAGACCCAAATAGGTCACACATGTGTTTTAGCGGGCACCACAAGTCGAGAAGTAGGTATAATTGTTATCTCAGACTGCAGCGACCCCGTGGATGTGTTAGGACATTCTTTTTTTGCACAGCCTCAGCGACTGGAGAAACTCATCTGTGCTCAGCGATCTGTTGGGAGTTTTTGACCTGAATTATAAGTAAAAGTGCATAAAGCTGCAGTATTTTCTTTACAGCCATGAGCAGTCCCTCGTTTTTCTCACGTAAGCCCATAAGTGTGGGAGCCTCTATGCATCTTGGGTGACATTTAATCAGAGTAATAAGACTCGTCATCTTTTCTTTATTGGATATTATTACAGCAATTTAGCCCCCACCGCCTCCCAGTGCTGCGTTCTCTTCAGCTCGTACAATTAGGCATTCAGAATCCCAGTTACGAGGAAGCTGCCTTTTTTGTGTTTTACAAGGTCTGAAAGCCCCCAGAGTGATAACCGTAATCGGCACTGTAGCTCATTACGTTGCCTGGATCATTAAAGGCGGCTACATCAAACAAGAATGCTCGGGTTTGCATGCGTTTGTCTTGTTTTCAGTGTGTTGTCGATGTTCAGTTCCAGCTTTAACAAGCAAGACTTGAATGACTGGTAGATCTTTAAACCAGTCCTTTCTCATAGATGGTAAATGCACCATTAGAAAACATTCTTGGCACCAACAGTAATGGGAGCTGGATTAAAAGTCTTCAAATTTACAAATCTCTCCACAAGACTCAAGGTTTCTGATGGGTGTGTTGATGTGTGTGTATGTGTTTGGATTTGGTGCTGCCGGTAGTCTTATTAAAGCGTCTTCTCGTCAACACCCTGAAATCTGGGTGTAGTGATGGACTCAGATCTGAACATTTAGAGAAACACGAAGACAATTACAAAGTCAACCTTCTGTTACCTGAATAACATTTCTACGATTAAATAACCAATGTCCCAGCAAGATGTAGAGAAGCTCATCCAAGGATTTCTCTATAGTCTCATTATTTATTGCTACAGTGTTAATTTATAAATCACTGACCGGCTTTTCACCAAGATACCTTAAATACCTGTTATCACTCTTACAGACCACTCAGATCTTCTGGATTTGGTCTACTCTGCATTGTCAGACTCGGAACCAAACACAGAGAAGCACCATTCAGCTTCTGTGCTCCTCTAATCTGGAACAAACTTCCAAAAAGATGCTGAAACACTGAGTTCCATTAAATCGAGGATAAAAATCCACCTGATCATAGTTGCATTTTATTAGCCTTAAGTGGAACATTGATCAACTTATTTGTGTATTTGCATGATGATTTTGATGATGGCATTTGAGGAAAAAGCAATGTTTCATAATTGGTTATTGTATTATAATTTTGTGGTGTAAAGCACTTTGAGCTGTGTTGTTGCTGAAATGTGATATACAGATAAACTTAATAACTAGGTCATTTGCAGAACCCTGACCTCAAACCTTTGATACAGGTGTGTTAGACCAACGCATCTAAACAAAGGTAAATAAATATAGAAATATTCTGATTCAGAGTATCAGAGTTCTGTGTGAGTTCTCTCCAGGTACTCCGGTCCAAAAACATTACTGTTGGAATAAACTACACTCAATAGTTCTCTATTGAATCAGATTTTGTTCTTTGGCTTTATCACTAGTGTGATATTAAAAGTTTGCTTTGTACTCCAGAATTGTGTTGACTTCATTAAGGTCGTAAATGACTACCTGGTTGATTTATTATTGCAGCAGCTCTGAGCCCTCCTATAATATTCCTTTCTAAAGCCTGAAGTCTTTTTTGAATTTAAAATATCTATTTTTTTCTATAGAAGTTGGCATTGACTCGTCAGTTTGCCTTCTGCTCTTCACATTATGAAAGAAAAACACGTACTGTATTTGAAGTCATCAGCATAGGTTCTACTGAATTTATAAGCATTAACTTTAAAAAGACAGTACGGTTTGGGAGTTGAACATTCCCAGAGACTGACCTGTGGATAAGTGAAACATCGCTCCGTCACCACGACTCCAAGGGAAGAACAGAGGGGAGGAAGAAAGAAGCACGCTCCTCTGTTCTTTCCCATTATATCTCATAGCCATATAATATGAAACAGCAGATGCAGCCATGTGTTAGGAAATAATGATGAGGAGACCTCAGTGGTACAGAGGATGGCGTATAATTACTCAGCCCTTGCAGCAAATTTTGACCCCAAAGGATTTTGGAATCACACTGGCATGCCTGCTCATGCAGACATGGCAGCTCTGGGGCAGCTATAACTTGTAATATGATGTAGGCATACTGTCTTAATGATTGTCGAGTTAGCTGGGAATGGGAGGGGGGGAGCCTTGGCGGAAAGAGGCATAGTCTCTTCCGGACGGAGCCGTTGCAAAGCACCTTACTCTGATATTTAAGCCAATGAGGCAGAAATGTCTTCCTGACTTCCTGCATCACCTCTCAATGACTCTACAGATCCAAGCAGAGCGATTATGATCAGAGGGGAAGAAGTAACAATGTCTTATTCTGCAGGATCGTTTATGTTGATGGGGTAATCTGCAGGTGTGTTTTTAACAGTTCTAGTTTGTTTTAATCATTCATCTTTTATTTGAGATTTTGTGTCCAGTAATTGATTTTTATAAAGCTCAGATGTTCCCATTCCAGTTCTCTTGAAGGATATCTAATTAATGACAAATACTTCAACTGTCTCACCAGTAATATCAGTACAATAACAGTAAATATAAAAAAGGGCTGTTTTTCAGTATTACTGAAAATCTGAACATACAGTAAAATTCTCCAGGTTATTGAATGGCGTGTACAAATGAAACCTTTTGTCATGAACACTTATAAATATATAACTGCTCTTTATCAGACGATTTTCATTTTTTTTAAAGTATCATTTCAAAATGAGTTCAAGAGGTGTCTAGCTTAATATTTGAGAAGGGAAAACTCTAAAAACCGTGTTAATTAATAAATCATTAATTTATTGTGACTATAAAACACCCTTAAGTAGCCTTTCTGCCATGAATAGTCTTAAATTTTTTATTAGGACCAAGATGGTGTCACCCAGTGTGTGTGAATGAGCAGTTGTTGCACAGCTCTGCAGTTAAACAGCGTTTCTCAAATTTTTCAAAACAACAAAAAAATGCAATGTAGCCATTTTAAATTGGAGCAGGGGGGGTATTATGTATTTTCAAGGCACATAGTTCCATTTTATAGTAGTGTAGTAACTATGTTGCCTTAGTTATGAAAATGCTGTAAAAATCAAAAACAACTTGAAAGGAATTTGACTTTGCATCGTAGTCTTATCGGACACTTTGAAATTGGCGTATGTCTCTTTAAGATCTTCCTACCCTTTCCCATGCTCCCCTTTCAACACAATTTATGGTATTCCTCAAATATGCATGAATGAGCAAATCGACACTCCAGGTATGTTTTTGATGAGGGAATAAGATATCATATAAAGCTCAAAAGTCAATTTTTCATATCTTTTCCTTTAAATTCCCCCCTCAATCAAGTTTATTTGTATAGCACATTTCAGCAGCAAGGCTGTTCAAAATGCTTTACATGAAAAAAAAAAAATACAAATGTGCAAAGTCACAAAAGACACCATCCAGCCAACAGTTTAGAAAACCAGTAGCAAACATTACATTTTGATGAGTGCCATCATCAAACCCATCAAAACACATAAAGTATGTTGGTCAATGTTTTATTTATTATAGTTAAAAAGCAACTCTATTTCGGTTTTTAGCCCTAATTTAAAGGAACTTGATGTTTCAGCTGTTTTACAATTTTCTCGAAGTTTGTTCCAGAATTTTTTCAAAAGCCTGTCAGCATTTTGGACCACACAAGTTCAAAATCTCATTTCTCTCTGCATCATGCTGCAACTCTTTCTGCCATAGATTCATGTGATGAGCTTGGCTAAGATTTTTGTCATGTTAAGTTGGAGGAAATACATTTTCCTGACTCCTTTGTTTTTTGTTTTTTTTTCTATATTTACAATCCTCCCAATTCCCCTACCATTGTCTGAGCTTTAGGTTGTCAGCAACTAAAAATATACACATGGTTAGACTATGCAGCTCACTACATAAATTATCAGCATTCAGAGTGTGCATGCATGGAACCTGAAATATTGCATCCTTTGCATTGCTATTTTTTTAAACCTTGATATTGCAATAATTGTAGTTTGATCTATTGAACAATTCACCTTCAAATTGGTAAAATTTCAAGCTGTGCACATGTTGTATTGACCAAAAATTAACCTGATGGTAAACCTGCCAGCGTGTTCTCATTTAAATGGTAAGAAATGAGTTGTTTAGGAAAATTGTTCCAGCCCAGATTTCAGCCTTTGATCATTGGATCAGTAATTATTGTTGCTGTTTCAAATGTTTGCATTTCAGATATGCCATTGATTTGTTCCCCACTCTTATCTGTGCCAGTAATTACTCCCTGTCTCTGGGATACACCACTTCCCGCTGTTCGTGCTTGGCTCTCTCCCAGTGCTTTCCCTATTTCTGCTCTGTGGTAACAGTAGGTTTTGATAAAAGAGAAGCTCTGCATCCCAGTGGACTCCTTTTTTCTAAATGTGGAATTGGTGTTCCTTTCATCCATTCTCTTTGATTCAGATCCTACTGTTGGAAATTCAGTGACTTTGTGCTTTTGGGAGCATCTCATTTCTCATCTCCCTCCTTACCTATTAAATGGACTCGCAGCACAAATCTTTCCATGCCTCAGAATCCATCTTTTTACAGACAGCCTGGGCTCACTGGCTCTGCAACATTTGGGAAAGAATCGGGTAAAATATTTAACCTGCAGCGTTGGCATGGAAAATGCGACATTCCAGACTCGCAAACACTGGATTCTCCTAACCAGTTCTTGGCTTTTTCCCTCCCCAGTTAAATCTGCAATCAAAGGGACAAAAAAACTGAAATCACTAGTTATAGCTAAAAATTTGGGGACTACAGTCTCTTCATTCCTTTCAAAACTTTACGGCAAAGCTTAGTACTTACACCGTGTTGAAAGTGCAGGGAAATATCTATAATATTTGGACATATCAGTTATTGGCCATAACGGTAGCATTCATATCAGATATGAATATCAGCCTAAATTTTCAAATCATTGCATCCTTAATGATTACTACCACATTTCTTGTTTCTTGGATGAGAATAAATTCTTAAATTGCTAGTGTAAAAATAAACTCCTGCACTTTATATGTAAAATTTCTCAATTTATTTGTAATGTTTTTTTCTATCTTGTCCTTGCTGCTTTTCTTGGCTAGCCCACCTTTCTTCAAGAGGACCTGATCTAATTAGATCTAATTACATTTGTTTTTACCTGGTGAGATAAAGGTTTAGTAAATAAATAAATAAAACAGTTGGTTTGGATATATTTTAATTTTCTTTTTTTATGAATGAAAATATTGTTTGAAAACCTAATTTTGTATACACTGAAGTTCTTTTTACTACTTTGAAAAGTTCCAGTATGACAAAGAAACAACAGAACTTCACAAGAACTCTCCAGAGAACACGTAGTGTAGTTGGAAATAACTGATGATTTTACTATGAATGGAGCCTGAGCTTTCTTGTAAATAATAGTTTGATGGGAAAGCTGGGAGCAGAAAGCCTTTTAAAGGTGGAGGCTCTCAGCATGCAGCCTTTTCTAAGGCTGTTGTTGAGCTCTGACTGTAGGTGGCAATTTCTCCAGCAGAGCGAAGCAAGCCTGGAATACAGACTGGGCTCATAGATCCTCACACAGACAGGAGGTACAACTCTCTGCAGTCTCCTTTAGGTCTGTGTGCAACATCCAGGCCATTCCTCTTGGAGGCTAATTATACACATCTAAAGATTTGCATGGAGACATTTCTTGGCTATAAGCTTTGAGCTGCTCAGTGACATTTAAATATCAGGCGTCGCAATTACTCTTTTGGAAATGTGACAGGATCTGGTAATTTCTCCACACATTTTTAATTAATGTATTGGTAAAATATGACTGCTCCTTGTAATTGTTCCCAACCACTTAAAATTAGGTTACATCTCGCATATTATTGCGCTGTAAGTTGTATTACATTTCTTAAGATATGAAAATCATCAAAAAGACATTAATGCTGAGCACTTTGTACTTTATAATGGAATTGCTTCATATATGTCACATCATTATCATCTGAAATTGCGTTTTCTGTAAATGTAAATTTTATTTGTAATAATTGAAGAGGCATTTTTGGCACAATTTATACTTTAAGCTGGTGTTTTTCTCGGAGGGGATTTATGTGAGAACGTCTAGCTTGCGCTGTGCTTCTGGTCGTCTGAGGTGGGAGCAACGCTGCTGGGAAATCGCAGGGAAGCAAGTCGCTGACAGATTGAGCTTTATGTTTTCAGACATTCCGAATATTTAACGGTGATCGGACCAAGACGAAAGTTTTTGGGTGAAGTCTCACCCCACACCTTCTTCCACTCAGATCAGATTCTCTCCACAACAATTACGGTTTAAAGTTCAGATGTGTCGCGTTTCCTCTGAGATTTGATCGATACCCGCCGAACCCCAGTTGGTTAATTGTATGCTTCGGTTTTTAATGGTGCTATTAAACAGAAGGCCCGGTTTCCTAGCGGTTCTGTCTCTGATGAATTCCCCGCACGTCGGCCCACAATTCTGTGGGAGCTGATGGTCTGGAAGCAGACGTAGCGGGAATTAACCCTCTTGTCACAGGCTATTTCAAGGTGCATTTATTGTTGAGCCTTTGCTCCCACCGTGTCCCTAGAAATAACTCTTCCCATTCTGCCCTTCACTCTGAACAGCTCCTTTATACTGAGTAAAACCTCTTTTTATAAGTTCAGTCACCGATATGAGATGACAATATTTTTTTTTTCTTTCTTTTAGGAGGAATTTACATATTTCAGGCTGCCATCTGTAATGATAATCTATTATATCTTATCAAACTAATTTACATGGTTGACGGATTAATAAAAAAGGGAACATAAAAAGCTTTTGTGTCTTTCTGCTGGAGATTTAATGCTAGTCTAACAATGAGATGTTGAATTTTAATACCCAATAAATAAAACCTCTTTCTCGACTCTAACCACATTAAAAGGTACGTGCACAGATTTTTCTTACTTTGGGTTTAGTCATATTTTTTATTTTTTAATCACAGTTGGTGGAAATTGGTTGCCTCAAGCTAGTTTTCACACTAAATAAGACTTTCCTACAAAAGATGAAGACATCAGAGCTGTCAACATTAAACTCAGTTGACCAGACAGCTTCTTCCTCATTGCGACAACACAACAGAGAGCCAAGTGGGTCGGGACGTTGATTTATTAACATCCCAAATGTTGTTGTAGCTGCTGAGATCAAAATGTAAAGCGCAGTGAAGTGTGAAATGATTCGGTGCAGCAAACCTACCTTTTGTAATTTCTAACGACTTCCACAACCCCCTGAACTCTTGCAGGTACCTGCAAATTAAACTTCACCATTTTGTCCTGTGAAGTTCCTCTGCCCATTTTAAAGTTTAACAACTTCTTTTGAAATCACTACAGAATAATGCAGTGTGTGCAGAACTAACCCTTGTAGTATCTGTTCTACACCTAATATATCTTTAAAGAATTAAAATTATTCAGGTTCATGCTGAGATTTGACTCTGGATTTACTAGATTACCTGCAGACCACCAACTGTTTGAATCATTCTGTTAAAAGTTGCCTGAATGATTTAATTCTAAGTAAAATACAAGTTTTACTTTTCTTAATGATGATGTATGTTGCCAAAAAATGTGCTCTTTAGATTTTCTTAGAATATTTTGCTCCATATATTTTTTGCAGCATAGCCAGCACATTGGTGCTTAATTGTATAAAAATGGGTTAAATCATTTATAGTTTTTAAAGGGAGAGAAGTTTGGCTTATAATAAATTGTTTAAAAAAAAAAATGCTTGCAGAACATTTAGTTTGCCAACATTTTCCATGAAGGAAAGAATACAAGTATCCATTCCTTTGGTAAATGTCACAGTTTCATCTTTTCCTTTTAACTGAAATCAAAAGATCCTGCAATACCTCAGACAGGGGCCAGTCTGAGATTCGAATGTTTGATAACCCTGAGGGGGAAAAAAAGCCATTTTCACAGTATTGGAGTGTTTTTAAAAAACTTAAAACAAATGTGTGTGAGATGACATTATAGTTACTTTAAGTGGTTCGTCATCAGCTACAGACAAAAAAAATCCCCTCAAATGTTGCAGCATGACATGCGCTAATAAGCATGTGTGTGTCATCACCGTATCACTTCAAAGGCTTTAAAAGTCAGTACTCCCAAGCTGCTTGTGCATAGGTGCAACCAAGAGCCTGCATGCATGGGTAAAATAATAATTAGGCTGTCAATAGCAGTTTGTTTACTGAAACAGATCCAGTCTTAAGTCATTCGTATCATACACATCTGTCACTGGAATATGAATAGGCGACAGGATATTGATCTACAGGAAACCTACCACCTAGGTGGACGGTTTCCTGTAGACTAACAAACGCCTCAGAATGGTCTATTTCAGAAGTGCATAATCCCACTCCTGCCAACCTCATTTTTCATACGCACCAAAGTGATGAATGTGAGAATGTATATGCCGACTGTCAGAACGCAGAGCTACTTGAAGAAATAAACAATGCTCATTGAAAGCTGCTGTTTCTTATAGGCTGTTCTACTTGCAATTAGAGCGTAGAGACAGTAGAACTTATTATGCTAATAGGAATGTGACTTAAATAAAATGAGTCTTTCAGAGATGATGCTTTTCTTTTGAGCATGCATTGTTAGCTCTGCATGCTGAGCTGATGTTGGATCTCAACATGCAACAAAAACCCAACCATCTGCTTGTATTACCAAGTCCAGCTGGTTCATTTACCAAACCAAAGCTTGGAAACCATTGTGTTAATTCCAATGATAATTACTACAGAATGACTGTTTATTTATTCAAGTGTTTTGTTTTTTGTTTCCTTCAGTAATGGATTTGCTCTTTTCTAGTTTTGCCCTTATTGTGCAGAAGTTTCTATGCAGTCCTGAAAGGCAGGGAGTTTGATTTTATCATATTTGAAATGTGGAAACAGGAAAGTAGTTTGTAAAGTTTGCATTTTGAGACTTTATCCATGATTGTCTTACAAAAAGGTTAAAAATGTTAAATTCTGGAGAATTATATGCTACATTTTATAATTTATATTTAATTAATTTTTTGTTTTCACAATGGACATTGTTCCTAGGTGTCTTAGTATTTAAAAAATGTAGCAATTTGTAGTAATCAAAGCTTATGTCTGCATTTTTGTATGGTCATTCATACTACGGTACTATAAAAATGTGACTGCAATGAGGCTTTTGCCTGAACAATTTACGATGCACAACCGCAAAAGAACGTAGACGTCACACAGCAGCATAATGTCTGGGTAAGTAATGATGGCTGCCACCATGTATAAATCAATTTTAAGTCAAATAAAATGCAACACAACGATTCAGAGTGAAGGCACTTTCAGGACACATATGGATTTAGTACCACATATGTAAGTGACACAATTTGGATTTTTGGGGAGGAGTTGGAAATGTGCAAAAAAATTCGATCAGATTTGGGTGGCTTTTTCCTGAGAACAGAAGAAGAAGTTATGATTGATAATATATAAAGGCGTTTTTATATAAGAAAAACGCCTTTTCTTAGCTGAACAATATTAATTGAAATATAGAAAACTTCATCGTTTCCACCAATAACCTGTTGACAATATAATCAAAGCTAGACAAATAAAATCTGGAGAAGCTGTGATCCTAAAACGGCGAATTTTGTACCTGTTGGTTCGAAACTCTAACACTTGATTAAATTCTCTTAATAAATGTGCCTTATCCCCTGTAAATCCTCATGAAAATTTGCTGTGCACTGTAAAGCGAAAGAGATTGCTCAAGGATTGTTGGCTTCTTGGCTTCTTCCTTCAGAGGTCCAGAAAATTAAGCCTGATTTGAAGTTGAGAGATCAAAATACCAGATGAGCTGGGCTTGTGGTGTAATTTACCCTGAAAATCCAGACAGCTCTCTAAATGAGATATTTTCCAACATAGAAATCCCAAAATTGAGTGGCAGGGGTTTTTTTAAATGGAAGTTTCTCCAAACACTTAAATAAATGCCTCAACTCACAGAAAAATGTTGTTTATGTGATGCAGTTTTGTTTATGGAAAAGTAGGAAAGCACCATTAGATATTGTTGAATATTGGGTTGATGGGATTGGCTGATTAAAAAACATTATTCTCTCTATGAGCAACTTGGGCTCTGGGATCTAATATCAGGTGTAGTTATCAAGGTTGGTGGCAAGATTTTGCCAAATTTCCAATATCTGATGATGATAAACAATTGACTGGCTGTTCTCACATGTCCTGTTGCTCCTAAAGAACGGGCATATAAAACATAAAAATGTTTTGTGTGAATAGACACTGTAAAACAGTGCTCTGGTATTATATAATAAGACTAAATGATTGAGTTGATATTTTAAACCATCTCTTCCACTTTACCTTAATAATTTGCACAACTAGCAAAACTGAAACAGTAGCTTAGGTTTGAACACAACAAAGATGGTAGATCTTCACTTTAATTTGGTAAATGTAGCCTGTTCAGATCACAGTTAGCTTGTTTGAACGCTAATAAGCATGAAGCCACGTCACAGGGTGGTCTGTTGGCTTAGCAGCAAATAAGAGACCAATTGGTCTTCTGATGTTTTTTTTTTTTTAACTTCATAGGCATTATTATTCAGGCATTATCTTGACTTGCAATTTTCAGTCTAATTGTTAGCTTAGATATTTCGCTTAAAACCCATTTCTAAGTTATGAATAAATAATGGTGGATTTTACAAAACTCAGCTTTAGCCCATAGGGAATTGAACCCATAAAACAGTACAATGGTAGATGAATCTCTGTAAATGTGAATGTGCCTTCAGTCAGCTCCAAAACCTTAATAGATAAACTGTACTTGTTGGGGAGATGTTTGTTGCTTAATTTGCATTTTCTCTTGGTATCAGCATCCACACTGAACAGTTGTTGGCTAGATTAAATTTTGCTAAGGTGGGGATTACACTGATGGAATAAAGATTGGTCTACTCTAAACATTACATCCTGCCCTTGGCAGGATTTATTGTACACACGTTAATGTTGCGATCCTAACAGGAAAAAAAAAGACCAACATGGGTTCCCATAATGCTCAGCTGTAGTTGGTGTCTCCGCTTGGGTTTTGGTTTCTCCGTCTCTAATTGTTGAGGTCATCTCCAGATCATTCACTTATGTTGCATGTGTGGCTCATAATAAAGGGGAAGAGAACTACGATGCACTTATGCGGCTGATATTAAATAAAAGCATACTGTAGCTTGTAAGTAGCGATGAAGCTCATTTAGTCATGCTGATAATGACGACCTCATCTTACCAGGAAGCTGTTAATCAGTGAATCAGCCCTTGGAGGTGTCTGAAAGGGAGGCGAAGCTAAGCCACTCCATATTTCTACTCTTTGCTCTTATGTACGGAGTTTATATAAGCTTCATTTTTCTCCTTTCAAACATCCACCCAAGAGTGTTGTTGTATTAGTGTTGCTCATCTTCGCTGGCGCTAAGAGAGGCTGCTAGTCATCAAAGGCTTTGTGGCCTGAAACCACATAGGCAGCTATGCATTAAATTGCTAATGTGCCCAGCAGAGCTACGTTATCCATCCCATCGACGTGACAGGGGCATGGATGAACCGATCTGTTCAGCTGTCCACGAGATCAATGGAAAATGGGTTTTGCGGATCTTGCTTGGCACTGAGCAGAGTTGTCTCTTTAGAGACTTTGCTGTGAATTGGCTTTGTTTATGCCTCGCTGATTTGACAACCGCTGAACAATGAGGCTGAAGAACCTGACCAGTTCCATCTACTTCCAGAGCGTCTCTGTGGAAGCGCTCTCATACCTGGCTGACTTCATTTCATACTATCTCACATTCTAGGGTTATATTTATTTGTTTTTGCCAGCTGCAATATCTAAGAAACATGCCTCATATTTAAGGGTTTCTCATAATTTTGAGGTCATTAGATCATCTCCATGGACATGCAGCAAGTTGATGGAGAAATTTAAGTTTTATTCTTCCAAAAGACTGAACTACTATGTCTGCATTTTCTTTTGAATAACTCCAGTTGCAGCTAGGGTGGGAGTGGGTTATTCTCACTCTCAGTGTCAGAGCCTCAGGCCTCAGGTTGTTAAGGAATATGATTGCCAGCAAAAGCCCAAAGGAAAAGCACGATTCACAGATTTTAATAGCTTTTTAAAATACTACTTCTACTTCTGTTGGATTTTTGATTTAAACTTTAAATAGTGTTTTGTTTATTTCCTTTATGCAAATTAAGTGTTGCCTGTGGCTGCTTTGTATTTTATTTCAAGGTAAAGTTGTAGAAGTTCATAACAAAATAAGAACGTCATGTCAAGGGCTGCTTTTCTGAAGCAGGCATGGATCAGAGACAGTTAATGGGAAGATGGACGCAGTTAAACACGGAGCAATGCTGGAGCGAAAATCTGGGAGTTTTAGAGAAGAGAACAGGGTTTCCTGTGAATTTGTTCTGCAGACTAGCAGCTAAAATATCCTAGCTAGCTTGTTATTTTGTGTATATCATGAGCAAGTGCAAATTTGTATCTATTACATGACTTTGTCTTAAATTGCATTCATAATGGTCTTAGTAAATATCTTAAGTCTTACACTTGAGTTTATGAAACCTGCAGAAACCCTGTATTAGCTACAGTGTACATAAAGCATCATACGTTGTTGGATAGCATGTGCTAATGAGTGTGTGTCGTCGTTACATAAAAGGCAATAAGTCAGCACTGTTTGAGTGGGCAGGAGTCTGTCTGCAAAGTGCTGACTCAGAAAGCAATGGGGAGGTTGAATAAATGTGAGTTCATCAGACGGAGTACGGTGACAAAAAGTGGTAAAATACAGAGTACTTTCACAGGTGACCGTATATTCGGTGTGAGCGTTTCTTCAGTTTGACTGAGGATAATGATATAAAATAAGCTTCTTTTGCAGAGATCAGCAGCACCTTGATCTCCTCAGCGCAGCATTACCTCATGGGATGATTAAATAAGACTCGATGAAATGTGAATCAAAGAATTTCTCTGGTGCAAAACAGCTTTTTCTTCACAGACAAAGTTATACTCACTGTCTTGTACACCTCCCAGGTAATTGGCCTTTAGCTGACTTCTCTCTGTTTTGCACCTGGAGTATTTTCCACCATCCATTTGAGCCTGTGCTCGAACCACAATGCATCCCAAATTAATTAGCCGTGTGGCGGAGGAGCTGCTGCTGAATTCCTCCTTTTTCTTCGGCAGCAGTTTTCATAAGACTGTCAGCTCTTTCTCTCAGCTGTTTGACAGCGTTCCAACCCTGTTGGAACTACGTACCTCAACTACGCTTTGACCTGGGTCATGTTTTAAGTGAGATCGCTGACATTTATTCCTATGTCCTGGTTGATTCATTGAATTAGGAGCGAAAACTGAGACCTGTTTAATGTTGTTGTCACATCCTGAGTAAAACCGTCTGATCTAACCAAAGCCTGACCTCTGAGCTTTTGGCATCACTACAAAGACTCAGATTGTGAATGGAGAAACTTACTGATCTCACTTCGAACAAGTCAAAGCGGCTTAATATTCCTTAGATCCTTCTTAAAATATGAATAAAATAATCTGTTTTGTTTTGCTTCATGTTTTGCTTTCATCTCTGCCTAAGACGATTTGATCCTAACGGAGCGTGTCAACTATATTCTGCATTACAATAACCCATCTCTGTCTTCTGCTTTTGCTGTGTTGCTTCAGGTTCAACTACAGATCAACCCACCATCTCACCACCAATGGCTTCTATGAATTCCTCAACTGGTTTGACGAAAGGGCCTGGTACCCCCTGGGCAGGATTGTTGGTGGAACAGTGAGTGTCTGTTTGAAACAAATCAAATACGCTGTAAAACTCTGCTTTTCTTCTTCTGTTTATTGCATCCAGTGCTGCATTTAACGATGTCCATAAAGTTGTTTTGACCTGAATTTGTCTGGCTGAGGAAAGTGGGCTCCAGTGCTCTTGTTTTATGTGAACAGATGAGGTAGGAATGAGATTTCAGAGTAAGGTGTCTACATTTTCTTTTTCCTTCTGGGAAAAAAAAAGTGCGCCAGAGGTTGCTTCCCATATAACAATATCATGAAGTTTTCTCTGCCCTAAAAAAAAAGTTACTGCAACATTTATGTCATTGTCAATTTGTTTTTATAACCAGGGTTCATGTGGAGTCCAGAAAAGCTGAAAATTAAATTATTTTCCAGGCATGGATTAAGTATGGAAGAAAAAATATTAGTGGAGAGAAATATGTGTATTTCCAGACTTTATTGGCTCACCCATCTGTTTTAAATGTAGGGTGCTTCCTTCATGTTCATCTTTTTGTCATTCATTGCTTGTGTACCAGTTTCTCCTTTCTGTCTTTTGTTTTTTTCCTTCTTTGTTTTCTGTCTTTCTCCCTTGTCATTTTCTTTTCTTGTTCTTTCTTTCCTTGCATTCCCTTTTCTTCCTTGCAAAATTGTGAAAAATGCATTAACAGGGAGATATTAACATTTGTATCAAAAGAAGCATGACCTTGATTCGTAGTCTGACATTGAATCAGATGAAGCCTAGAAATAGCTTTCGGTTAGTCAAATAGCTACTTGCAGTGTAAAAAGTTAGATCATTTGTATCAAATCTTCATATTATTTTCTTCAAAGTCAGAAGTTTCTACCAAATACTAAGGCGTTTTTTTATTTTGCTGTATTTACTTTGAATTATGTTATGGTGACACTGGTTTAGTGAGGTTTAATTTTGACATGAGTCCTGGTGAACTTCAAGATTGATGATTACAACTCTGAGCATTTGATGGATACACGGGTCTGATCTGAGTCTGACTTTCTGTTCTACAAGCCAGCTGACATACTCAGGAATAGTAGAATATGGAAACTTCAACCTCAACTTTGAAGTTGGAAAGCAGATATTCAGTTAAGTCTGAATATCTGCCTTAAAAAAAAAAAAGGTTGAATCTCATCTTTAGATTCCAAGAAGTCAGATCTTGTGCTTGGTAACATTTTGTAGGGTTTTAAATATCTTTGAAATTGTTTCTTTGTGACTTTTTTTCATGAAGGTTTTTAAAACGTAGCAAAGCTAAAACAATAATTTTGTCTCAGATGATGTCGTGTCATAGTTCCTTAAAGAACATGCTTAAGTTTTTGCCCCGAAACTATTCTAGACAATGTGGGGGATTTGCATTTTCTTTCTTTCTTTTATTTTTTTATTTTAGATGGATCTACTCCTCTGCTTCCAATGGTTAGAATAGGAGTCTGGCACCAGCAAAGTGCTATTAGTTGCAAACATGACATCCGGTAAATGGCTCAGTTAAAGTATGTTGCTTTTCCTTGCAATATTTTCTGATACCTTAAGAGCAGGGCTTTTAGATGCAGTTAAGTTGTTGTACAGTTTTATTAGCCTGCTGCTGCTTCATCTGTCCTTGTGAAATTTCCTAAACTGTTCTTATTGATATGCTTCAAACTCTATTGAGATATTTAGTTTTTACGTAAGTGCTCTTTGGGGAACTTTTCTTTGGTGCAGAAACTCCATTTTAACCAGACCAAATGGTGCTTTTTTTATGTTCTGGAGTTGTTTTCTTATGAAGAGAATGGGGGGGGAGGGGGGAAAGACGAGGTTTTTTTTTTGTTGTTGTTGTTTTTGTTACAGTCTGCTTGTGAAAATGCCGTCAGACATCCAGGTATCGGACTTGAGCAAAAAAACAAAACAGCAGCAGAGTTGTTTGAAAGGCTTGAAGTGCTAGTGCTGAAAACCAGATAAGTCTGTATTCTTGAAAATCTAAGTAATTCAAAGGTGGATCAGACACTTTTCACAGAGCTGAACAGCACATTCATTCATTCAGGTATTGTTTAGGATACATTCCTATAAGCCAGCTAGTACACTCACTCTTTTATCACTTTGGTATGTAATCAAATCTGAATAGACAGACATACATTTAAAACCATATATTTATTCACACTCTTTAAACCTCTTTTCCTCGGTTTATGCTGTATCAGTCTGATCCTTTTTATTTAGGTAAGTTAGGAATAAAATAATTTCTATGCCAGGAAAATAAGAGAACGTCTTTTAGATGTCTTTAGTGTATTTTTCATGTTTAGATGTTGGCATACACCCCCATTACTGCTTCTTTAAGCAATTTGGGGTTAGCCAGATGATGTTGTGTCAAGTAAATATTTAATTATTTTATTTGTAATGTTTGAGTTTATTGGAAAGAATACATGTGTATCTGGTTTATCTTGGATCATACTTCTCAAATGCCTGAAGGTGCCACAATCAGCAGTTGAAACATTTATATCATTTAGAGGCTGAAGTTAAACTTGTGCCTTGAGTTCTAGGTAGAATATATTTTAAAACAGTTTTTTTAATAATAAATGCAAAATGTACATATTTGTTGTACAGTTTTGCCTTAATTACTGCTCTGACTGTATATGTACATGTTGTATGCCAGTTAAACAACACAGTATAACTCATTATAGCAATTAACTAAAATTAGTTGACAATTATTTCAATCAATTCATTACAATTAATCAGTTCAATCCAATTAATTTAACTATTATTAAAAGTGTTTAAAATTCAAATGTTTAAATCATGTCATTTATTGAAAAAGTAATTCTAAAAAGCAACAAAGGAAATGTCAAACTTCTGAATTTGAGGAGTGATACAAAACATTAGCTGGGTTGTGCTTCGGTGGAAGGATAATTCATCATTGCAGTCAGTAGGCTACACATTAGCTTCGTTTTATCCAGAAGCCCAGTGCAGCGTTTGCTAAAGTGAAATTTGCCACTGAACACACCAGCCTGACGTCCCTCGCTCATCTTTTCACTTGCGTTTGTGACCAACACAGTGCTGCTTTGGACCAAGCAACCCTCCACAGGAGAGAGGCTTTTAGGTCATAATAGGTAGTGTGATTAATCTACATTATGTTATATTAACGAAGTCACGATCCAGTTGTGATGAATTAACTCTATGGATTCCCACGGCGTCCCTGCTTAACATCAACAACTACTGTGTTGAAGTCCTTTTATGAATTCAGCATGTTGTTTCTTGCTTTTGGTCTTCTTTGCATTTGCTCTCCCTACATCAACTCAACAACCAGCGAGCTACAAGGCTCATCTGTGTTAAATACCTCAGGTCTATCCATCTCCCTCCATCTATTACAACGCCACCTGCTACCTTTCTTTCCCACCACGTTTCATGGACGCAGCGGGGTTACACTCTTGAGCTCTAATTGCACTCCTTAATGATGCAGCAGGAGTGTATAATCTAAAGTCCTCCATGCAAGATAAATGTGAAAATGTTTCCCAACGTGTTGGCAACACCGAGTCAAGCTCAAACGATCAGATGGAGTCTTGTAATCGGACTTTCTAGCATCGTTTCCTCACATAAAGATGGTGAGGCATGTTAATGGTGTTCATCACCGAGCTGGCTTACTTTGCAACAATCAGATATAGTCAGGATGTATACTGACATTTTCCCCAAAGTGTGTGAGAAACTCTCAAAGAGCTGGAATCCAAAGGTCCTCATTTGTTGTGAGCTGTTACAATCAGCTACTGGTAATTGCATTTGCAAAGCAATCTAATAATGGATTTATTGGTTCTGTTACAGTTCATGGCTGCTTGGTTTAGGTCTTTGTTCCCACAGGGCTCAAGCTGAAACTCGTGATTAGACAGGTAATTAGAATTAGAACATGTTTAGTCCCAACTTAATTTTCATGATATTTGGAGACCATGTTTGTCGCACAGTGAGTTGTTTTCTTTTGCAGAAATTAAACAACTAGTGCCTGTTTTCATGCTGCACAGTTTTATTCATATGTCTAATTTCTTCTTGGAAAGAATTGCTGAATAATTTACACATTAATCATGTGGAGCAGATTAGTTTGTGCTGGACTGATCTCTGCACAAATTTAGTTAAGCATTAAAAATATTTTCCTTTTTCTCTTGGACATTTAAAATTAGTATGCAAGCAGAGGACATTCACTCGTGAGGTTTAGAATGTAAAAGAGAACTCTTGCTCTTATCCGTTTATCATTCATTAATATTAGGAATGTTCTTGCTTTGGAGAATGACCTTCAGCAGTTAAACTGACATTTTGGCTGAACATAAAAATGTATTGTTAGTTTAAACAAGGACGTGTTTTTGTTTTTGTAATGTCCCGATGCTGCTCTGAAACAATTCCCCTACTTGATATTTCATTAAAGTTAATGAAGTCAATCAATGCTAAGTTTAATCCAAAAACAATTTAACTTTATAATCCAGTAAAATAAAATTTAATCAGTGTGTTGTCATAGGAGCTTAATCATTAGCATTTTAGTAAATAAACCAAGCCTACCTTTATCTAAAAAAAGAAAGAAAAAACAACTAAAAACAATCTTTAAAATGAGCTAAAATGTATTTTTTTTTGTCTATGTAAGATGTTATAAATTAGACATGGATGTATGTTTTCTTGTACAAAATTAAAAGAAAACTGACATTGGCAGTACTGAGGGGCATCAGGTGTATAACTCGAGCTACAAAATAAGTTCAAACAAAGGCTATGCGTCAACCGATAAACATATTACATATTTACGTAATGGGGAAAACCTTGTCTAAATGACAAACATTTTCTACCACAAGATGCCATTTTCACACTAAGAAGCTAAATGAAGTGATACCTGGTGGTTTTCTTCCTTTTCTGTCTACCTAAAGTGTGTAACTCTGCAATTTTACATTTCATCGCATTACAGCAAATTTATTTACCTTGCTGTGTTTGGTGAATGATCATGGTTTTGTAATTTTGTAAACACCAATGTATTCTATTGGCTCTGATGGTTTGATGGACGTCTCAATCATCTTAATTTTCCAACGGTCTCCTGAGAAACTGCCTTGTGTCGTTCACAATGTCTGGGCTCTGTGGATCGAAGCATTCAGTATTTTTTTTCCATGCTTCCTTTACTTTTATTTTGGTGCAAAAACAATTATATGATGGAATGACTGTGATAAGATATAAATGGGGAAATAAGAAGCCAAGAAAAAAATTCTCTGAAATTTCAAATGATTGTGTCAAATTGTGCTAAAATGACTCATTTGAAAGGTTTACCTGAACTGTTATTAACTAAAAACTTCTGTGCTTCACTTTTTTTTCTTCTTCTTTTGGCATGTCAGCAAATGTCAGATCCTGTACTTCAGTTGGCTAGAGGTTTTGGATTGCAACTGCATACTTTCAAAGGGATATTCACATCACAAAGGGCATTTTTAGGTGGAATATTTATTTATTTATTTTACTTTGGTGTGCTGTATTGATTTTTAGACCTCTGGACTGTGCTCTGGATCTGGCTTTTATTTTCATACAAGAGTAATTCAAATAAACCATGTTGTAAAAGTTATGGCAGACATGTCGTATTCAAGCAGAATTCTCTAAAAAGAAACCTTGAGTTAAAGAGGTTAGCAAATGTCAAGTGGCGTTTTACCACCAATTGCTTGTGCACAATGATAGAACAAGTCACTGGACCCAAGCCTTGGAGGATTTTATCAGACGCTCTGAAATGGAACAGGTTTGAAAAGAATCGCTGTGCGCTGTATTGACCAGACTCCCACAGCTTTGGTTTGGATGTATAGTTTGTGATGAGCTGCAAACCACCATAGTATGCAAGTCTTGGTTTGTTGGAGAGCAACTTTAGACATCATATTATTTATGGCTTTTTTATATTGATAAAATATTGTTTCAACACGATTTCTACTTGGTCTCCAAATGTTCCTTGACCCTTAAAACAATGGCCATAGAGCTAGAAAAGATGTATGTACTGTGCTACTCATCAGTTTAACCAGACTGATGAGTGTGTTGTTTTACAAGAGTGCTTTAACTGATTGTAAAAGTAAGTTTTATCTTTGAGGATGTGTGGTGCATTGAGGCTCGGCGTTATGTAGTTTCTTTGAAAAAGGATTAATGTGAATCAGGGCCATTCAGTGTCACTCAGTGTGAAAATGAGCATTTTTCATTTGATCTCTATTGAGCTGCTTTTCTATAGCCATTAACAAGCTAATGCTTGTGTATTTATTTGTGCTTACGATTAAAAAATCTGTAATTTTGTGTTTGCGTATTTACCTTGAAAACAAAGTCTAAAAGCATGTGAATATAAAAAGGTCTTCGAGAACTCCCAGTTGACTTGGCAGGAGTGCAGTGCCAGATGGCGAATGGCGTTTTGCCATATAGAGAGTACAGACATTTTGATGCCAGGCAGGAGGGTCATTCTTATGGTCATGCTAAATGCAAATATCTCCCTGTAACATGCTAATCTATGCAAAGTTGTACAGCTTCCAGGAGATGGTGCATAAAGATGTAGCAAAACCATAATAAAGATGGAACTGAAGAATCATTAAGTCTACAGTTTACCAAAAGTTACACTGAGTTCAAGTTATATGTAACCTGAAATATTCTACATATAAACCAAATAAGCTCAAAACAAATGGTCATTTAATTTTCTAGCTGTGAAGGTTGACTTTTGTAGTCCAGAGAAGCAAAAGACAGATGATGTTTGGCCTAAAAATGGCTCAGACCACTAACAGCGACTTTACACTGGAGCACTCTTATGGCAGCTCACTTATTTAGTGTGTAGGTTAATTGAGAAAATGCAGCTCTGTTTGCATGACTGAGCCAAATCATTTTTTGAACATAAGCATGCTTTAGAGACATGGTATTTACCTCACCTCCCACACTGCTTTCAAAGTCATAAAATGATTGTGTGAGCGCTCTCATTTGCATTAAGCTTGTGCTTTTAAAACATGGAGGAGAGCAGATGGGGGTTGGGTTTTTTCTCAGTTCTAACCATAATGTAGTTAAGAGCATTTGCCTTGAAAACTTCAGTTAAAAAGTTTTTCTAAATCCTGTTTTTCTCCTACAGTTTTAGTTTCCAATTGCTTATATCACCTCTTCTATTCGCCAGCATTGAACTGAGAAATTAGCCAGTAGCCGGTTTGGACAGTTTTTTTTTTTTTTTTTTACCTGCTTAGCCAGTCAGAAACTCAAAAATCCACTCCTTGTTTTTGACTATTGCTGCCATATTGCTGTGACAACACCCTTTAGTGTGCACTCTTGTCATTGAAGAAAGTACACTAAAGGGCAGCTCACATTGGCAGAAAATGTGGGCTTATTTTCTAATGAACAGCCTACACCAGCACGGTCTGGTGGCCTGTCAATGCTTAAAGGCAAGATGTCCAGTTATTGGCACCTTGCGTTTTATTATGAACCTCTAGTTTAATACCTTTAAGAAATGCTGTGGAGACCTCATAATGAGGTAACTTTTAGAAATACACATTTTGCTTAAGATTGGCAGCAATAGTGAGTCATTTATCATTAATGATAAAAATAGGTTTGTTTGTGGTAGAATGGGAGTCACACTGAAAGAAAAAGTCAGAACTCAAGTGTCTGAAGGCATCAGGGAGAACCCTTCAGTCACTAGAGCACTTACTGAAGTGTTCTGGCAGGCGCAGCTTGTCATTACCACACTGGCCGGAGGAGTCCAGGACCAGACCGGACTCCAAAATGCTGGGAACAATGTCCAGTAATCTGTTCTGTTTCTGCAGAAACACAATACATCTCACAGGTGCCAACTGATGTCTATCTGTTACCTTGATGTTATGCGTCAATGCATAAATTCAGAGGAATAATTTGAGCAGCTTTTTAAAAAGCTCTCATCTATGACACATCAAGATATGTCTACAGTTAATTCAGGCTGAAAGGAAGAAGATTTTCAGCAGATAACAGGAAGGCTAAATGAAGTACAGCAAACATTCTCTTTTGTCACTTTGTGTCAATCTTGTTTAGAAAGGTTTTCAGAATGTTGAGGTCAATAATCTTAATTTTTTAAGAGAATTAAAACAGAGACTAGAGTTTTAGTAATTCTAACCATTCTAACCTTAAACAAGCGGCGTTCATCTCATTAGGACCAGGCTTTGGTCCCCATAAGACCCATCGGTCTTCAGAAGGTTCGTAAATATGTCAGAGAAGGTCCTAAATAGAAAAGCTAAGCAAGTACACAAACAGAGTGTGAGGTTGCCTCTGTTCACTACATAAATACTGAATGACTGCTACCAACAGGAAGTTCTAGAAAAAAAACATTTTGAAGTTATTTAAGAAAATAATGAATTGGCTGTTATCATTAGGTTAAAACTTTAAATCAGAAATGAGCCACAGATTTCTGATCTGTGCATTTTTAGTATCCATGTTTTCCTTATTATTTTGTAGCTTTTCATACATCCTCAAAAATGTCCTTTTCTCCATCCCTTATCCTTTACCTTACCCCGTGTTTCAATTCAAAGTTAGATAGTAGATCTCAACAACCCTCATTAATCGTGTATGGAAACATTAAATCCTCCAAGCACTTGGATGGCTTGCACCAGTTGGAGGACAGATGACTTGATACCAGTTAGCGTGACAGTGAAGTGCATCTCTGCTAAGACCAGTCCAGTTGGCCTTGTCTTTTTATTCCCTTTTCTCCCCGGCCCACCCTCTTCTCCCCAGAGGACGGCTGTCAGTTGCTCTTTCTTTCTGAGCTGCAAATAAGAAAGGAAAGCCTCTTTAATGTGCCAGCCTGTAACAACAGCGGGCTGTCAAGCCGATAACCCACTCTTTGTCTCTACGAGGACAATTGGAATACATATTTTGTAAGGGCTTTTGTCAGGTTTTCAACATTTCATAATGAAAACTCTGTACTTTTAGCATCTATTCATTTTTGAAAACCAAAACATTTAAGCCAAACTAGATTTTTTTTTTTTTTTTTAAAAAAGCCCTATTTTAAACTGTAACAGTTTTCCTCATCTAGGTCACCATACAGAGTTCAAACTAGCTAATAATTATAAGATTAATGCAGGGAATGATGGGAATTTGTTCCAATAGACAGAATCAAATCCTCTGAGTCGAGAGAGAAAGAGAGTCGACTCTCATTGAAATAGATTGGCTGGCGAAGCTTGGATCTTGTAGGCTAATTAGAAACATAGAGACACAAGTTTATTAGGAGAAGTAGAGTATAGACTGAGGCTACACTGAATACACATTAGAGATCACTTACTTTTATGCATAACCTTTTTTGCATCTGACATCCCTAGCACACTACAAGAGGCTCTAATTGGATCGTCTCTCATGGTTAGAGGAGACGGGGGCACGAGGCCTCACCTACACGGGCCACAGTTCGATTACAGCACGAGGAGCTAATAATCATACTCTCTGCTGAAGAAATGCTGCCTTTTTTCATTCAGCGCTTTTTAAACTAGTTTGTCAAGATTATCCTTCTGCTGCAAGGTTGATCTTGACTAAAGCGAATCCATAAAGATGATGAAAGATTAATTTTAAGCTGAAATATTCACTGTAATTGTTCCCCTCACCTCTAAAAATGCCCCAGATAGTTTGGTTTAAACTGAATTTTATTAGCATTTATGAGCTGCAGCTTTTCGAAAGAGCTATTATACACAAATCATGCATTAATGAAGGAAGTTAATACAAAGCCTGTTTGCAACTGTCAACTTGGTCTTTTTAAATCAGCTGAGCTAATGGCCCTACAGGGAAAGTGGAGGATTTAAGACTGTAACACCCAGCTGTGCCTGCACACTGTTCTAAGATCACCCACCAAGCTTCCAATTTACCAGTGACTAAAAGTTAATTTTAAATGTTATGTTTAATTAGTTACTGACTGTTTTTGAACAAATACAGAGCAGAAGTATTTTTTTTCTGTCTGAGTCAGTGAGACTGTGGAAAATTAACACATTAGAGATGCTGTTCTGCTAAACTGAGTCTTAAGAAAATTAGAAATTAACAAATAGAAGATTTTCCACAACACTGAATTTGTGTCCATTTGAGCCTTTTAAAAGGCCTCGTTGCAAAAAAAAAAAATTGTTGCACACTACAGACATATTGTAAGTGCACTAAAGTTATTAGAAACAATGGCCCTTTTTCAACACATTGGAACCTCCTAACAGTTGTAAACAAACTGGGTTTATTTTTGCCATTTATAAGTCATTTTAAAAACAATCTGCAGGTGTGAACTTATGTTCAACTTAGAGTTTGAGTTTTAAGACCAGAGCTGCCGCCGTTGGAAGAAACATAATTGCAGTACTTGCAAAAGGCTACCAAACTGCTCATTTGCCTTTTTCTTTCTTCCTCAATCCTCCTCGTAAAAGCAGTGTAGTTATCGATTGCTTGAGTAATCTCAATTAAAAATGCCACAATTTTACTGCAGCACGGTATTTACATAAAAATGTGAAACCTACTATATAATCCATATTGCTTTAAAACTGATAAGCAAAAATAATTCATTATCCTAAAATAGATTTTATCTATCTTCCCCTCTCATTAATTTTTACATTTTGATTTATTTGTTTAGCAATAAAGTGTAGAGCATATATCATGTATATACAGTAAATTAATCAGTAAGGTTGCCAAATCTTCAGATTCTTTTTACCTGCATCTCGACAATCAGTTTAGCCATAGTGTAGAGCGGAAACACAATCTGTGTTTCTACTGATCACTTTGAGTGTATCACAGTGAAAACGGTTTTTAAAATGGTCATGTGTTCTGCCGCAACTATTATAAAATTATGTCGTAAAGTTGACGTCTTTCCCATTATGACTAAACTGGATGCCTATTTCTAAATCTGCCACTTACATTTTGAATTTGAACTACAACCTGAGAACAAAATTGATTCTACTTGTCTCACCACATCCAGTCCATATGTGCAATATGGAGGCGTGTGCACTTCTGTTCAACTGGAAGCCCAAATTGAATGCCGTATGCAAAGAGCCTGATAGTTGCACCTTGTTTTATTCTCTGCGCCACACATCAGCGACCACTGCCTCTAACAGGCTGTTATATGTTGATGTGTTACAACTTTTTAAGATGGGAATGTCAAAAAACTATGCATGGGTTTAACAGTTGCTTTATAATTTCTATGGTAAACTGTAAAACATAACACAACAAGCTGTGTAATGTATCTTATGTTGTGCGACCTTGTCTTGTGAATCCTCTCACCGCCTCTTGAACTCAACCGCCATGTTTTTTGTCGCTCTAATCTCTGTGTGTCTCTGCCCTCAGGTGTACCCAGGGCTCATGGTGACCGCCGGCCTTATCCATTACATTCTCAACCTGCTTCACGTCACGGTGCACATCCGGGATGTGTGTGTGTTCCTGGCGCCAGTGTTCAGCGGCCTGACGGCCATCTCCACCTTCCTGCTGACGCGAGAGCTGTGGAACCAGGGCGCCGGGCTGCTGGCAGCCTGCTTCATCGCCATCGTCCCCGGCTACATCTCCCGCTCTGTGGCGGGCTCCTTCGACAACGAAGGCATCGCCATCTTTGCACTGCAGTTCACCTACTACCTTTGGGTATGTAGACTGAAAGCTTAATCTAAATAGAGAAAAAGTGAATTTTTTCTATACATGTTTATATGATTGTTTTGTCATGTTTTCTGCCGTTGCTCATGTGTCTGAAGTCATAGTCTCCTTTTTCTTAAGAGACGAGGTTTATGTAGCCAGGAAAGTAGGGCCCTACATTCAAATCTTGTTTGCCTCACATCTTGAATTATTTATCCTTAGCCTTGAAAAGAAAGCTGGCGATCTTTGCAGGCCATGTGGTTCACAGAATCCAACCTGGACTAGAAAAATCTTCACAATGAGATGACCTTTTAGAGTACAATCAAACCTGGTTATGGTGGAATTAGGCTGCTGTTTCCAATTAATTTCCTTTTTTTGTCTTTAATCCACAAGGTTCACCAACACCAACAAAACATGCCATCTCGCTCACCTGTTTCCTCCTTGTAATTTTTTAAATCCTTAGTTATTAAAATATTACTCATGTTTTATGAAAAAAATATTTCCACAGACAAGATTTTTATTTTTTGTCCTCCAGCTAAAATATAACTCGGTTGTTTACAAAAGCCGCACCAAAACACCACACTGCAGCTTTTCAAGATGAAAGATGCTTAAAAACAGTTTTCAAAGAGTTTTCGCTCATTCAGTTGCATCAGCAGCTGCATCAAAGCCCTGCAGATATCGTCATATGAAAGCATCATACATGCATGCGTGAAATTGCTATGCAAACAGTTTGATCAGGAGGCCTCTCTTCCTTGATATTGAACTTGACCTTGTCAACTGTTAATGGATGTTTTTATTCATTCTGCATCACTTCAGTTTTCTAATGTTTTATAATTCATCAGTTTTGAATTCTGCTGAACAAACTTTAATCTGCTCTATCTATAAAAACCATTCTGCTCTTAATATGAAAAATGTGACTTATTTGCAATATCAAAAGAATGAAAGAGCTGTATATAAGATAAAATAATGCTTTAATGTTGCCATATAAACTAGGCTTTTAAACTTGTAACAAGTACACTATCGTTTTATACACTATAGTGTAAAAAATTATAGTGTATAGTTTTATACACTATGAAAGTATAGTGTTTATACTTTTAGTCTAATTATAAAAGCTTATAGTTGATTCTGCTGCTGTTGAACCCAAGATGAACGCTGGAGAATTAACAAAGTTTTCTACGGCTTATCCTAAAATCATGTTGAACATATTTATGAAATAATATTCTTTTTCCCCATTCAGTCTCTGAAAATTATTCCATTAACAAATCTCTCACATGCCCACGGTGTTATAATACGAACGTGTCAAAATACTGTGATCCAATTACCAGCCCTGCACACTGTTGCTGTGTGAGACTAAAGGAAAATCAAGGCATTTTCGCCGAATACCAATTTATTTTTTGTAGATTTATTAATAATAAGCCACCAGCTGCTGTGCCACTAAAAATACAGAAAGTTAAAAGTACTTGTACAGTATTATTTTAGAAGTCTGGGTATCTATGAAATTGGACTCCTATGAAATCCTATGATTCATAGGATTCCTGTATGGAATCCTATGAAATTGGATTCCACAGATTTTTCCAAATCTGTGGAAAAATGAGAGAAGAAAATTTTTTTTTGACTTCCTAACTTTTCATTATCTGAAAGATCATATTTTGAACGGGAGTGTCAAACTACTATCAGTGTCATTGACTTTCTTTAAAAGTTGATGACTTTTAAAGAACTATTCCCAAAGCATAATAACTGTAAATGTTTTCAACTTTAATGTCTCCAGTGTTGTAAAACAGGGTCAGAAAAACACCAAAATTTGAATCTGAGAAAGTACTAAAACACGAAATGGAGTATACCATATTCAGGTTTCCTATATTCAGGAAACCTGAATATATTCTTTTGATATTTATTCCCACTGTGTGACTGTAAACCTAATAAGTTCTCTTTTAAACATCAAGCCTCAATCACTTCCTTTACAAGGAACGTTCTCTACAAAGGCCAATGCATCTTGTCAAGCAGGGGAAATATTGGAGATATTTAAAATCTGAACTAAGATGAAAGCATGCATGACCTAAAATGAGATCTTGGCTTGATATAGCAACAAGAACTGCGAGTGTGTGAGAATCTTTTCAGACTGTTCTTTGTATTGTGTTTAAGTCTGTAAATAATCAAGTCAGATTTTGTTTTGATGTGATAAAATGACATGAATCCCATATTTGTTTCATATAAATCCCATATTTGTTATTTAGATGTCTAAATGTATCCAGATGCTAATTTTCTTAATGCATCTCTTAAACTGAATAGCTTTGCCCTCCAGTGTTGGAAAAGCCTGATTAGTAGCTGCAGTCCTGATTATTCCCATTCAAGCTGAGTTGAGTTAACAAAATGAAAAAGTGCTTTTGTTAAATATGCCAGAGGCGAGTTTCAATTTTTAATGGAAGATCAGAGGCTATTTGTCCAATTTTATTTTACCTTTTAAGCGTCGATATTAATCTATGTTAGTGTGAAAACATGCGCCACAGTGGAGGCTTTCATCCAGGTGGAGGGTCTTACTCACTCCTATTGCAGTATGAACACCAATCAGGTCAGACAGACGCTGTATTCATGGTTCCAAAGCAATCTGGAAGTCTGTAATTCTACTTCTCGATTTTCAGTATCCTTTCTTTTCTTTTTTCTTGTTTTCTAACTCCTTCATGTCCATTGTTCTTTTTTTCCTCTTGTTCTTGGGGCCTTACTTCCTTCCTTCCCTTTGTGTGTACTTTCCTTTTGTCTCTTCCTTATGTCTTTGCTTCTTTTCTTTGTCATTCCATCTTTTTATTTCTGTCCTCCATTCCTTTCTCCTTTGTGTCCAGTTTCCTCCCATTCCATATTAAATGCCTTCCCACTAAAGTAATAGGTGGCGCAAATCGAAAGTGAACTTTTGTATTAATATTTTAAAATAAACCCAAAGAACTGAGAATTTGAAAAGTCTGGAAGGCTTCCAAGTGTAGAAACTGGTCCTGTCCCTTTAAGTACACAACTGCATGTGGTTTCAAGGTTGTGCCTTGTTACTTTTTGAAACAACTTTGTGGCTTTTTTTTTTTTTTTTTTTTACTTTATTTCTGATGCTGAGCTTCAGTTTGTCGTCCAGCTCTTGGAGCTTGTTTCTAAGTTTCCATCCCTCTGATAAAAGCCACTGTGTTTGGGCTGACTCAGCAGTGTTACCACATCGATAGTTCCGCTCTTTTAAACCCAGATCCTCTTGCAGTCTACTCTGCAATGTTTTGTCAAATACGATCATAAAGTATATGATGTTCTCTGTTCTCTAGCTTTTACGTGGATGTGGAACAGGAAGTTGGTCAGACAATCGGTGCAGGTGGATCTTGTTCTCCATCCTAGTAATATTTTCAAATTCAGCTTTTGCAAGTTAGAAGCTCAAAAATATGAATCAGATCAAGTTTGCTGTATTATCTGCTGAAAGTCTTCTCATTACTAGTGTTGCACCTCTGTCGTGAGAATATTAATTTCAGGTAATATTGACTTACCGTTTATAGATTGTACATAACACTATCACCGAACTGTAATGGGGTAAAACAGGATTGCAGAAGTGGGAGAAAGCAAATGCAGAAGTAGCACAGCCTACAGGTGCAAAACGAGCCAGGCCTCACTCAGGTGGGAAATGTTCAGTAGGATAAGATGACATCCAACATTTTTTGTATTTAATAGTAAGAAGTGTGGCTGTTTGAGGATGGTTTTACAGAGATCAGTCAGTTAGCAACTAAAACTGAAATGCCAGAGACGTGTGAATGTGCTGGTGACAGTGGTGTTAAGCCACAGCTCTTTGGTTCTGCAATCCCATCTGCATGCTGTGAAAGCAAACACAGCACCTTGATAAATGTATTTGTGGTTTGTTTGCTCAAAAGCAGCAACATTGAACAACCTTTTACTGACTTTAAGAAATCAATAGAAACTAAAAAGACCACTGCTTTTGTTAATATGTTAAATATTAATATATTTATCTAATTTATATTTTAAAAATTATAAATTAATTTATAAATAGATTTATAAATTATAAATCCATACATTTATAATTTATAAATTATATAAATTTTCTTGGCCGTCTGTCTTCATACTGGCGGCCAAGAAGAGCTCGCCGTCTGTATTTATTTTTTCATTAGGGTAAATGTTGGATATGACTAATCTAAAAATCTATAAATTACTATAAGACTATGCAGCTTTCATATTCGCCTTAGAAGATAATACATTTTATTCAAATCAAACTTCTATGAAGAGTCTGATTTTTATATTTTTCTAAAGAAAATGCTAAGTGGTTTAAAATTATTGGGAAGAAAAACTTGTGCAGAGTAAGAACCGCAGTGTAAACATTGATTCTTCCAGCTGAACGAACAGTTAATAGACAGTTTCGTCTTAGTTCTAGTCTTTATTTCTCCATGGTGTGCAGAGTTTATTCAACAAACACCTGGTTGGGTGACGCTTGGCCCATGTTGGCCCAGTCTGATTGACATTAAGCCTGTGTCCTTAATGAGAATCTCACCAGCTTTCTTTACAGCTGCTGGAAGGGAGCCAAACCTTTGAAAAGCGCCTTCGCTGCAGTGGTGACTTCTAAAAAAAAAAATAGAAGCCGTCAACATTTGGGAAATCATTCCAGGTTGAAGGACAAGGGATATAAATGCTGCATGCTTCCATACAAAGGACTTTATTGTTCCGCTGTTGTCCTACTTAAACTGACACAGACGGCCTATTCTGAATTTAAAAAGCTTTCAGAGACACAAAATATTACTGACACGAGTGTTAAAATGGAAAGGAGCATGCATTTAAAAACAAAGGAAAGGAAAGCAATGCATCAAATGGTTGACAGAAAGCTGGCAGCTTACATGCAATGATGAAATGGAAAAAATACACAGCTATGCAAAAGCAGTCATTTTGACATGTGTATTATATCAGCGTATGAATGAGTTTGCTATTGGGCGATTTTAACTAAAGTGCCTTGAGTGGTCAGTGCTACTAGAAAAATGCAATGTTTATTAATTAGGTGACTTCTGAAGTCAACTTGTTGTACTGCGTTTTATAAGAGATCAAAGAGAAATTCAAAGAAATGCTCAGATTTTAATTAAAATATTTTGAAAACCATGTTTTTTTTTCAGCCACTTCACTAGTATGAACTACTTTGTGTTGGTAGCGCATAATTAGGAAGAAAAAAATTCAAGAGGTTTAAACAATTTTGCATGGCTCTGTATGTATATGAGCTATTTGTCTTGAAAACTGAGATTGAAAAGGAAAGGTAAGGAAACGGAGAAAACAGAACAGAGTTTAGTTGAGATGAATGGAGCCGCGCAGACTGCAGAGTCGGCAGAAAACTCAGCAGAGGGCTGCAGTTGATTGAATTTTGGAAGAGGTTAGCTGCAGCTTTGTTCTGACTCTTTAAACTGCTTCGCGACAGAATCCATCTGTTGTCTTATAAAGTGGGGTTATGATTTTAGTATTTTCTCAAAATCACTGGAAACTCTTTGAAATAATAGAATGTGTCAGGAAGTTACGATCAATGTTCCCTCTAATTTTCATGTAGCAGGGCATACACACAGCCTCCCTGAGCACACTGAGGACCACTGTGAGCAGCATCAGGTGTGCGCACTCAAGGGCGCACCTACATATAGGTGGATGTGAGCATGTCACGTCACCCCTCCCCCCCACTTAGCCTGTGTCTTGAACTGCAACTGGGCTGCAGGTCTGAGGTATTTTGTTAGCATGTTTTCCAACATTCTTATAGCTTGATAGGAAGCCTGATCCAAACTGGCAACCCACATTAATAAAATGGTGAAATAATATTGACCACAAAACACTGTATTTATAAAAGATATCAATGTTTTTCCTACACAATCCTAACAAACGTTTTTAATGTT
>CAEFZY010049392.1:0-32181 GCA_903066815.1 Brachyrhaphis roseni
GCTCTTGATCCCTCTGAGTCTGACACGTATTCAGTGTTGGTCAACATATTGACACCAGACGTTCATCACAGCGTTCTGCAAGCTCTGATTTCAGATGCTTTGTTTAGCTTCCAGAAGCTGGAAATGTTTCCTCTGAGTTGCTTTGCAGATACTCAACAATGTCAATTACATTTACATGGTTTCATATTTTCTGATGCAGTTATCTTTCTTTTGGATCCCAGACTTTCTGTCTGGAGTTTGCATGTTCATGTGGGTTCCTCCATGAACCCCAGCTTCCTCCCACAGTTCAGAAACACAAATGTTATATTAACTGGTCTCTAACTCGTCCCTGTATGACTGTCTGTTCTGTGTCTCTGTGTGATGGACCAGTGACCGTTCCCAGGTCGCCCACTGACTCCTGAAGACAGGCGAGTTTTGGTGACTCTACCTCTGAAATCTTATCCCCGTGTTTCTAGAACCCCAGTGCATCACATTACAGGAGTTTAACACTCCAGAACTTCAGTGTTTCTCTCCAACGTTTGGATGCATCTTTCCTTCAACACACCTGAATCCAACTGGCTCATCACTGGCATCTCACCAAGTCCCGTAAAGACACGGTCACTAACCGTCCATCTGGATTCAATGATCAGGTTCATATCTTCTCCATAATGAAATATTTCTTACTAACTTGACTTAGTTAAGGACATAAAGGTTCATCTTCTCACCTTGTAAAGTTACTTATGATTGACGGTTTCAATGCGTCATCAAATGGTTCATGATAAAGTTTAGTTTGTATCTCATCTAAATAAAATCAAAGTTAGTCAAGCAGCTGAAGGTTTACAGTAGTTAACACACATTGTTTGTCACGTGCAGCAGGTCGATGCAGAAGATTCCTGTTTGTTGGTCGGTTCTGTGATTTCTTCATGGAGAACATTCAGTTCAAACAGATTATTGTACTGTAATCTGTACAGTGGCTCCAGAGGAAAGAACTGCATGGATTATCAGACACAAATATTAAAAGTTGACGTAAGTTTTTCCCACAGAGAACAAAAGCAGCAGGTTGGTGGTGATTTGCAGGATTTTGCTCCTTTTGAGGGATTTAAATGTTTCTTTTTGAGCTTTTTGTGAGGAGAGAGAATAAAAACACAGTAATGAGGACAGATTACATGACAGACTGTAGCTGCACTCACTGGGGATTTGGTTATGATACATTATGTTTGCAGACATAATGACAGAAGAACAGCTCCCTGTGCTTTTGTTGGGATCAGACTGTTCTGGATAAGGTGTCGGTTTTCCTTCAGGATCGGAGCTTCAGGAGGCGAAACCTGTGGACCGGGTCCAGGATCAGGACAAACCAGTTGGACAGAGAGGACAAAGACGTCTGCTTCCATCTGCAGACATGGTGGGACGATAAAACTGGGATCTGTTTTAACTTGTGGCTGGGAAAAGGTTTCTCTGGGCTACAGAAAAGCATTGTGCATTAAGGGTGGGGCTCCTAATTTGAAGATATCTTCAGGGTTTGTCTAATTTGTGCAACCTTTTCCCACAGTGGTTTGCAGGGAGTGTTGGATGAGCTCAGCTACTGGGAACGCAGATCAGTTAGAGAATCTGCCCCAGTAGGAGACCAGCAGGATGCTGGGAAATAAAAACTGCAGGAACCTGAAGAATCCTGGTGGAAAAAAACTCCAGAAGAGTGTTCATCACACACAGTTCACCACAGAGTGACCCCAAACTTCACTCCAGCAAACACACACTGGGAGCACTGGGAGCACTGGGAGCGATGGGAAGTTCACATGAATCCAAGAGGAAACAGCCGACTCAGCGCCCTGGGAAAGAGCCAGTTAATAACAGAGTTCACAGAACGCTCACAATTCATCATCTGGAACAATTAAACCAGTTCCTGCGACGCTTCGAGTGGAAAAGCTTCCAAAAATCACCAGTTTGTTCTCCAATGCCGATCAATTAAACATCGAAAATATTCTATCAATACTAGACAGAAAAACTAAAGTCTGGAAGGAAATAAAGTTGATGCTAAGTCACATTTGAAGGCCGACGGTCAGAAATGTTGTGTCACAAAGAGACAAAGAACCGGACCGGACCTGACCGGACCGGAGCAGACCGGACCTGACCGGAGCGGAGTGGACCGGACTGGACCGGAGCGGACCGGAGCAGACCGGACCTGACCGGAGCGGAGCGGACCGGAGCGGAGCGAACCGGAGCAGACTGGACCGGACTGGAGCGGACCGGACCGGACCGGAGCAGACTGGACCTGACCGGACCGGACCTGACCGGAGCGGACCGGACCGGAGCGGAGCGGACCGGAGCAGACTGGACCGGACTGGAGCGGACCGGACCGGAGCGGACCGGAGCAGACCGGACCGGACCGGACCTGACTGGAGCGGACCGGAGCAGACTGGAGCGGAGTGGACCGGAGCGGACCGGAGCAGACCGGACCGGACCGGACCGGAGCGGACCTGACTGGACCGGACAAGAGCGGACCTGACTGGACCGGACAAGAGCAGACCTGACCGGACTGGACCGGAGCGGACTGCAGGGAGATGAAAATGAAACTGTTTACTAATAAAACAAGAAAAACAAAATCTCCAGGAGAAACACAGATGCAGTTGGATCTGAGGGAGTCATGGTAACGCAGGTAAGCTCCATCGCCCCGGTGTTTCCGCCTCCTTGTTGACCATATAAGGAGTTCCGTCAGCGGTCCGAACTCCAGGTTCATTATAATCACTTAAAGCTCTGCTGTGGCGTTAAGGAGAAGGAAACTGTGAAAATGAGATGAATGGAGGTCTGAAGAGGAGCAGGAAATGTCAAGGAGGTGAGTGGGATGGAAACACACACACACACACACACCAAGTTAAAATCAACATGAAGAGCAGAGCTGCTGGAGGCTGAAACTCACCTACACAAAGAGGGAAGAGAGAACAGTGACGGCTGGAGGTGATGATGAGGAGGAGAGGGAGGAAGAGGAGGAGGTGTTAAATTATTCGTGCTGCAAGTTTGATCTCCAGATGCAGCTGATTGATCGTCTCAATGATCATTTTCTCGTCTTATTGGAAGCTGATACCAACTTCCATCAGCTGATTCGTCTTTTAAAGGAACTTTTCTGAAATCTAACAGCAGCAAAATGTTTTTCTTCTCAATCAGTAGATTGATATGAAGCTGTTAGCATGACAGCTATAAACACGAGTCTTCATAAATGATTGTTGCATGAAGAATCAGTCAGTAAATTATGACACTTTTAATATAAAGTTAACATTATTAACAGACTTTTAATGCAACTTTAATGCAAACATGTAATTTACCAACGATGTTTTTACAAATCTAAATAATCTCAGTAATAATGAAGCTGAACAGACTTTATGAAAAGATGCTTCATTCATCTGTTCCAGTCTGATGATCATAACTCATCAGACTGATGAGTTATGATCATAACTCTGATAAAATCTGGTTTTCCAACAACATAAACGCAAAAAACACAAAATGTCAACAAGTATTTGTGGTCTGGTTTTTAGTGCAAATGTCTCAATATATCTAAAATAAGACAAAAATAAATTACAAATAACTTTTATGCAAGAAATAAGAGCTTGTTTTAAGTCAATAACTCCTTATTATTGATGGAAGAGTTATTGTTAGTGAAATAATCTGCCAGTGGAGATAATATTTATCATCAGTTTTAAAGAATTACTTATTTAAAACACCAACTTATATCTGCCTGAAAAGTTACATATGTTATTTTTTCTTATTTTAAGTTTACTAAGATATTTGAACTAGTTTCTAGACCAAAACACTTGGTAAGATTTTATGTTTTTTCAGTCAACAAGCCCTGAAATTACATTCATCCTGTTTGTTTTTTAGAATTTGGCGTCTTTTTATGCTGATGATGAAGTTATTTATATTTTTCCAGTAAGTGGATCTGGTAGTTCTTCACTAATATCCGTGGATTATTGACCTAAAATAATCTCTTATATTTTATACAAGATGACTTGGTACGGTTGAGTGTTTTTACAGTGTAAGGGTCGTCAGCGCCTCACCTGATATCATACTCCAGCTGACCTCTGGCGCTAGCCTTGCTAAAACCAAACCACAGTCATGCTGCTGTTTTTTGTTCCAGAGTGAAGCTCAGGTCAGAGGTCATGTTGTCGGGACGTTCTCCTGCTCTGATTCGTCGATTCCTCTCAGCACAGACAGTTCCTCCCTCAGTCTGCATCTATATGTGACCTTAAATGTTCAAAGATGACCGCAAAGCGCAGCTAGCATGAAGAGATATGATCAGAGTGTGATCAGCGCAGCGGGGTGTGTGTGGGTGTGTGTGTGTGTGTGTGTGTCCGGCCGGCCCGATGGGCTCTGCAGCCAGAGGAAGCTTCGTTCAGGTAAACGCCGCCTGAACGGCAGGAACTGTTTGCTTCCTTTCAGAGAACGATCAAGTTTCTGCCTGTCAGCCTGATGCTGTTTCTGCAGAGCTAAACTGTAAGAGCTCCCAGCTGACAGCTCCGAGAAACACACACACACACACACACACACACCCGCCTGCCTGGGGGTGAGCCTGCGTGTGTGTGTTACTGGCTGGTTAATGTGTTGTGGTGACTGTGAGCAGAAGGAGGAAACGTTTTCCACGAAAAGGCTGAAGGCTTAATGAGAACAAGCAGAAAGTCAGGAGCAGCAGAGAGGCACAGTCACACACACACACACACCCCCGCATGCATGCATGCACGCACACACACGCGCACACACACGTGCGCACACGTATTCTTAGCATTTCTGTTTTTAGAAAATCACATTTTGTTCTTTTAAAGGATCAACAAATTATTGGCTGCTCCATCAATAAATGTCTCATGACGACTCGACTCTGAGCTCATCAGGAAAACTCAGTTTAGTAAAGTTATATTAAATTAACTTTATACTTAGAGCTGCTGTATGTAACTTTTATAAATAATGTTTTTTACATATTTGTTGAATTTGGAGCTACGTCCAACCAGAGGTTGCCATGGAGATTAGAGGATTTCTCAAACATGCTGGAAAGAATCACAGCAACAATACAGGTTTGTTTTTAATAAAGTTAAAATAAGCAGCAGCTGAACATTTTGTCCTTCATCTTCCTGATATTTTCTGTGGACTTTCAGCCTCAGTCGAGTTTCTGACCAGGAATTCATTTGGTTTGTTTTCTGCAGAGTTTGAATCCCAACCTGGAGTCTGATCGTCTCCCAGCATGCACTGCTTCTCTCCAAACATGACTGTTGGGTTGACTGGCGTCTCTAATGCGTCCTCACGTATGAATGTGCACAGCTGGTTGCTCTGTAATGACAGACTCTGTTTTCTGACAAACCTCTAAACGTTTCAGATGTTTAAACTGCACAGCGAGCTGGAATGTCCTCATACAAGAACTGGAGCGAAAATCAGAGAAAAAAGCAGCAAAGTCCACAGAAAAACATCTAGAAAGTCTCAAAATGAGGCTCAAGACTTTTCAAAACTACCAACAAAATTTGGACATTTTGAGGGAAAATAGAAAGAAACATTAATCCAGCAGATGAACATTTAGAGCATTCATTTCATTAAAAGGTTTTAATGGGAAGTTATTTGTCTTTAAAGTCAGTAAATAAATGAATCAGCCCCCCGGCTCTGGACGGGGGGCGTCCCAGACGTCACTCTGCCCCCCGTCTGAGACTCGACCGCAGCAGGAACCGAGAGCTGGCGAACGCAGCCCGAAGCGCCGCGTCTGCAGAGTGAGAGGAAAGAGTGAAGCTTCACTCTGTGATGCAGCTGCTTTCTCTCTGTCATGGAAGAAACACTGCCTGTTGGCAGGGGTTCCCCAAGGCGCAGAGCGCAGACCCCTGCTCTTTGAAAAGCCTGACTTTATCTGCTTTATCATTTAATCTGACGCAGATTAATTTATGACGACTTGAGGGGGGCAGAGGAGTCAACCTCAGATGATGCAAACAGATCCTCAAGACAAGCAAGAGACATTTTATTCCTCTGGTTTTCAGTTGCTTCGTCTAATCAGGTTTATATTTTACTAACATTTTCTAAGTTCACCAAACGCCACATGCAGACAGGGAGGTTTATTTACTAACAGATCTCAGTCATCATCATTTCTTCATCTCCTTAAAAGCAGAACTGAGCTGATTGCTGCAACGGCAATCAGCAATCTCCTCACATGAGCAACTGTTGCCAACCATCAGTGGAAAACGTTTAACAATCTAATGTCCAGTTTAATAAAGTTGGAAAGTGTTGGATAAATGCATTAATCTGATTAAAAGCTTAAATTTGTAAAACGTTTTTGTGAAACAAAATGTTGTAAAAATAAACAGACACATTTAAGTCAGACTGAACTTTCCTTGTTTTTGGTCAGTTATGATCAATAAAATTATTTATATTTGCTAAATGCCAGAAGACTTTGTATATTGTGTTTAATTTGTTTGGATCGTTTCAGTGTAATAAATATTTATTACTCTAATCGCTCAATGATTTATTGATCATTTTATGTCTTTAAATGCTAAACAAAGTTATCAAAATTGGTGGATTTTTTTGTTTAATTAATTTTTAATTCTCTTACATTAAAAAGACAAAAATTTCTTACATCTTAGTTTGTGGAAATTTATAGAATATTATCACGAAGTATATTAATATCATATAATATTGATCCGAATCAGGTTTTTATTTGAGCTAACTTGTATTGTTTTTATCTCCTAAGTTGCTGAAAAAGTTTGAAACCTTAAAAATGCTTGAAAAGTTTCTGAATTCAACGTTTGCAGAATCCTGGAACCAGTGAGCAGAACTTGACTCTTCAGCCAGAAACATGGCTGACTTGTATTTGCATATCTTTATCTTTACTCCAAATATAAAACAATCAAATGCAAATCAGTTTGTCTGAAATTCCTCCAGTGACGTGAGGAGCTGATAAAAGCCGTAGCGGCTACTGAGCTGCAGCTGCTGGAGGTTCAGCTTTACAAGCTGTTGCATCATGAAGTTTTTTATTTTTATGAGTGCAAACAGAAAGCATGATTAGAGGGACGTAAATCACTGGAAGATCTGGGAAGTTCCTGTTCGGGGTCAAGGCCAAAACATTTATTCACGTTCAGTTAAACTTCTACATTCAGAGCAGTGAGATAATAATCTGCAGTTGTTGTGGAACAAAACGACTGCAGGCATCCAGGCTTCTGATTGCTCAAAGTTTTCAAATTTGTGTTTCAGCTTCTTTAAAGTCGAACTTTTCCACACAAACGAAACAAGAAGCTCTCAGCTGACAGCAGGAACAGAGACTTCATGTGAAAACAGATGGACAGACAGACAGAAGGAAGAGGAAGAGGAGGAAGAGGAGATGTCCGTCCTGCAGGGGGCGACATCATCAGCAAGACAAAATGTGACCATATAAGGACAGAGACGCAGGAAGCAGGATTCTCTGCCGAGTCATGTGACTTCCAGTTAGAGAGATGCTCTCGGAAAACCGACACACACACACACACACCCCCACACACACCCCCACACACACACACACAGTTGCACTGTGTCCTAGATAGCGTTTCTTCTTTCTGTGTAATCCAGTTTATCTGCTGTTTCAGGTTTTCGTTCTGTAAATATTTGGTCTTTTTGGTATAAATGAGTTTTGTTTGGTCGGCTGATGCAGCTGAACATGATCTGAAGTTGGTGGATTTTACTGCATTAGCAGGTTTAGGCCAACAGCAGGAGGCTGGATTAACATAAACTAACACATTATCTGTTTGTTCTTAAACAGTTTGATTCAAATGGATCTAGAAAGACGATGATACCAAATAAAATGAAACATTGAGCCTCAGTGGGGACGTCCAGATGCTCCAGCAACAAGTTAAAGGAGATAAAATAAACAGATAAAATATGAAAAACAGTAAAAGCAAATTTACAACATAAGGAAAATAATACTGTGCAGTTAAAAATATCATGCTTAGGTTCAAACAAAAGTGCAACTGGATGCAATAAATTTTATTAGTTCAAGTTTTATCAGCTGAACTATTTTTGGAGATTTTTCTTTTGACAAAGAAACGAGCAAAACTTTATTTCTATTTTGATCTACAATAATTTGCACATTCATTTCCTACAAATATCTTTTTCAAGATTTTGGCTCCTGTAACTAAACTTCTGGACCCTGATGTACTGACCCGGTTCATTCTTAGTGAAACTGTCATGAAATGAAGGTTTGACCAGGTTGTAGAGAAAATGTTGAATATGACTGGACCGAACACGACTGGACCGAACACGACTGGACCGAACACAATGGACCGAACACGACTGGACCGAACACAATGGACCGAACACGACTGGACCGAACACGACTGGACCGAACACAATGGACCGAACACGACTGGACCAAACACAATGGACCGAACACGACTGGACCGAACACAATGGACCAAACACGACTGGACCGAACACGACTGGACCGAACACAATGGACCGAACACAATGGACCAAACACAATGGACCGAACACGACTGGACCGAACACACTGGACCAAACATGAGATCAGTGTTGGTAGTTTTTCTTTATTTTCAGGATGTTTGTTGTAATAAAACCCAAACTTCTTGTTGCAGCTGCATCTCTTCCCCATTTCAGTTCTGATCGGTTTATGATGTTCTGTTAGTTTGTGCGATGGATCCTGAATGATGTCACAACTTGACTGTTTGCAGCATGTTTAAAATTCAGATACAGTATCTTCACATGCTGCTGTAAACCTGGGGGTAAGCTAAGCGATCCGGGTCGGTGACGTTCTGATCAACGCTGCAGGAAAACCCGGCCTTCGGTCTGCGACGATGCAGACGCGCCGCAGACGGCGCCTCCTCAGACGTCACCTTCATCCTCCGTTACTTCACTGCTGAGCTCCGACCGCAGCAGCAGGAACTGAAACCGTCTCACAAACCGGATGCGTTTTCTTTTCCTGTGGTTGAGTTTGTTTTGGTAGACGTGAATTATCTTCCAGCTAGCGCCATCCTCAGGTTAAATTAGTTATCTTAAGTCCATTCTGTGTTTATTCTCTGTATTGAAAGAGATCCATGTTACACAGTATGCAGATGACACTCAGTTATATGTTGATGTACAACTCTGTGCTCTACTGTGAAAACTAACTGCTTGATGCATTTATCGTTTTTTTTCTAGGAGTTTAAATCTTTTATTTTCAGATTTAAACATTCAGCTTAAATCTGCTCCTTAAATTAATTTCCAGCTTTGTTTTTCATAGCATGTGAACTTCAGGCAGATAAAAACTATTTTATCGAGGAAAGCCTGAAACACGAGAGCTGATTCTCACCATTCGCTTTGGTTGCTGTGGTGAAGCTGCATGACTGTCGTTTTCCCTCCTTGGCTGCTTATGAAACAGAAACTGTCACCCACAGTCAGAAATCCTCCTCCGCTTGCCATCAGCTCCGTCCTGCGGCCGCTCCTCGCTGTCATGGTTCGCCCTCCGTCGGCGTGGCGACCGCGTGCTCCTCCTGTCTGCACACTCCAAAGTTTTAAGTAACAACAACACGTTTTGTGTTTTTCTGCTGCAAGTTTCTGATGTTTAAACTTCTACTCTGAATTCAAAGCCTTGTGTGTGTGCGCGTGTGTTTCTAATACCTTGTGGGGACCATTTTCCTGACATATACTACGTTGTGGGGACCGAGGCCTGGTCCCCACAAGGGGAAACGCTGTTTTTGGGTCAGGGGTCAGATTTAGGACTAAGGTGGGAATTGAGTTTTGGTTAGGGTTAGGGTTAGGTATGTAATGGGTAGGGTAAGGTTTAGGCTGTAGAAATGAATAGAAGTCAATGGAAAGTCCCCACAAAGATAGCAGCGCAAACAGGTGTGTGTGTGTGTGATTAGGATAAAACATGGTGGTTGTCAAGGCAACAGTGGAGGATATCGGCCAAAAGGATGAATGAGAAAAGCAGAATATTCAGAGTGTGATTCATCAGTGATTTCATTGAGAGAGCAGCAGGATGGTGGTTAGTAATAGTATTCTGGTGTGAACAAACCAAACATTGCTAACACCAATCCTGCTTTCAGTCCATTAGAGGCTGTTTTAGTCAGAAAATCTCATCAGCAATAAAACTGTCTTTTCATTTTCTCCCTGGAAACAGAACGTGGTAAATAACACCGGGTCTTAACCGGCTCTGAATGGTTCCACTGGATCAGTGAGAGACTTGCTGTTTGTTACTAACATTAAATGACTAATCAGTTTAAAAACTGCCTGCATTCTGTCAGAAACGGGGATCAAACATCCGGTCAGCAGCTTGTTGGTTTTGACGAAGCGTTTTGTTGAGGTGCAGCGAACTCAGAGGCCTGAAGGTGTATGTAAATATATGAGCCTTTTGTTTAATTTGGATTAGAAAAAAATCCAGAAAAGTTGAATGAACAGTTATTCCAATTAAAATCGCTGCATCCGAAGTGCACAAAGGAGCGTGACCACAGATCCTTCCTCCCAGGAAAGGTTTGGGTGGCAAATCAAAATATAAAAATATTTTCCACCAATCATTGGTGGAAAATATTTTTCCACCAATGAAAAATATTGGTGGAATATGGTGGAATATTCAGCGCGCCCATCAGAGTGATGTCAGCGCGCCCAGGGCGGCCATCTTGTTTGAGAAACATGTTTTACGGCTTCGATTTATTTAAACTGAATTCAGATCAACTTTATAAAATATGACAGCCAGGTTAAGATTGATTTCTTTTTATTACTAAAATAAAGTTAGAATATTACAGGAATTACAGAAATAAGAGAGTAAAGTTTTAATAGTAGGTGAATGAAGTAGGGATTTTATGAGAAGCATTAATTATCCAAGCTTTTATTGTTAAAGCTGCTTTTTCTCATATTTTAAAATGTTCTTATAGTAAACTTGTCTTTTTTTTCTGCTAATATTGTGATTATATTTCTATAATTCAACAAAAATGTTTGTCGTTTTGTCCTGATACTCCATCATACAACTCATTGAAGCCACTTTTTGAAAATGTTTTCTGTCATTTCTAAGTTCATTAAGAAAAAAAACTGAATTAAGATTGAAAATTGGTTCTGGTATGAAACGGTTTATGTTTTGCGCAGCCTGAGTTTGTCCTGGTTCGTTGCTGAATATTCGCTCCGTTTTTCAGATCGTCATCAGAGGCAGGTGTGAAGCGCTGAGAACCTCTGGGAGCAGACACTGTGAGGTCAGAGGTCAGCTTTAACTACCGGGTTCCCGACCTCGAGCTGGACGGACTCCCAAAGACCTCAGCTGGCCGCCGGCATGGAGGCCGGGAACCAAACCGAGTTCAAGGCCTGAAGCTGCAGCTCTGGTTTAATCCAAACTCAGGAACTCGTCCCAGACAGAACCGACTCCTGTCAGTTCCTTCGTTTATATTCTGCTAATGTTGAAAAAACACATTTTCACTATTAAACAAAAAACACAATTAATATCACACTTGAATAAGTTTCTTCATGCGACAAGTTATTTAAAAAACATCCTGCATCATCATTCTGTTACCACTTCCTGTCATCATCTTCTTTGTCGTTTCTGCCAGTAGTAACATCCTGTTGTTGTAAAAACTTTGTACACTATTTTAAACATAAAAAAAAAAAACTTTTCTTGCTTAAAAAATGTTTCTAAGCAAATGTTCATAATTCCAATTTGTTTTTGAGTTAGATAAGAAACTGATCAGTTACCAGAGAGGTTTAACTTTTTTGTCCCGACTTCAGAGAAAAGCTGCTGGCTGGTCTGTTTTCTTCTTCTGCAGCGTTGAGCGACGTCGGAGAGCTGCGGGAGGCTCGGCGTTCCCAGAAGGAGCCGGACGCTCCGGTCCGCAGCGGAGACCAGGAGCGGGAATCTGAACGCACATTTCAACTGCTGAACATCAGTAATTACAGAACCCAGGATGCAGCGGCTCCGAGCCGGGAGGCGGCAGTGAACGCAGCACCGACCACATTCGTCTGACATCAAAACTGAACTTCTGCTCCGACTACAAATTACAAAAAGGTCAAACAAACAGACTGAAGGTTCCGGGAAAGTGAGGAATTGTCCTCTGTGTCTTTAAAAAAGACGACCTTTAAAGGTCCGGCCGCGGCTGGTTGTGGTCGCAGACTGAACCTCTGCTTGGTGTTTAAAGGAACAGCAGCAGAGAGACGATGAGGACAGGAGGAGAAACCAGATGGACCAGATCCAGAAACAAACTAAAATCTGTTTATTGCAATAAAATGTTTGGAAAAACTTTCATACAATCATTAAGATTACTATCGTTTATCTAATCCTGAGGTAGTTTTATTAAATCTGACATGTCAAATTACTTTCAATGTATTAATAATGTAGATGATGATATTGTATTGTTTATTTAGTTAGTCTTTTTTTTTTTTTTTACTTTTTATGGATTTTATTTTATATTTCTCTATTTATATTAAGGTTTTTCTGCTTTGTCCAAATTTATTTCATTAATTTCAAGTTTTTTTTTTCCATTTATCTCTGGATTTTCTTAATGGATTTATTTAAAGTACTTTTTAATTGATCATATCTTACATCATAATCATTTTTTTTGCCTTTTTAAATCTGCTGTGCTGCAAGTTTTAGATGCAACACGTCTGAATCAACCGAGCATCTAAAACCTGCAGGACAGAAAATCTCCATGGCTGCAAACCTGCATGTATTTATTTACTACTAAAATAATCGCTTAAAAAATTAATTTTTAAATTTAAATTACATTTGTAGCTCAGGACGTTTCAACACTTTATGACCAAGAATTGATTCAGATGATTTTCTGGACCATTTGTGTGCAGATGGGATTGTTATTATTACTGGATGTTTTTTCCCAGGCGTCGCCATGGAGAGGTCGGGTCGCCCCGCCGACCCCGGCCACAGGGGGCGTCAGGCTGAGCTGGTGTCAGACTTTCACACCTGACCAGCTGGAATCCAGCAGAGCAACAAGTTCATCCAAACTGCGGCTGCAGCGACGGAAAACGCAAACGATTCATTTTGATTCAAATCTGAGCTAAACTGCAGCAACGAGATAATCGGAGTCATTTTCATTAGACGGTGATGAGATTAGAGTCAATTAATCACTGCTGGAATAATGAGCCACAGTAATTTAACGCACTGCAAAAACACAAAAACTCACCACTTTATTTTCCAGTTCAAATATCTCAGTTCACTTCAGAGAAAAAAATAACTTCAGCAAGTCAATAATTTATTAATATTGATTAATTGGTAGATAAGTTCACTTATAACAAGACATTTTTCCCATAAGTAAAAAAGAAAATCAATCAATCAATATTAAGTAATTATTCCCTTAAAACAAGATCCTTCATCATGCTTAGACTTATAACTTATTTTTGTCTAATTTAATCTTCACTTTGGTCAGGTTTCGTCTTTCCTCTCGTTGAGTCGAGCGGTTTGAGGTCTGAGGAAGGTTTGTTCTCAGTGTGTGAGGAGAGCTTGAGGCGGCGCTGACCCGAACACCCGGGCCGGGCCGGGCCGCTGTTTGTGTGGTTAGACGGAGGAAAACGAGGCTGCTGACCTCTGACCCCCCCGCTGATGGAGGCCAGGTCAGGTGTGAAGTTCTCACACTGTCCTCCTGCAGCTTCACGCCTCCGGCACACACACCCCCCCCCACACACACACACACACGGGTTTCATCAGGTTCTGAACCTGCAGGTGGAGGCGGGTCGGCCGCTCCAAACCTTCACTGACCCAGTTTGACCCGTTTCCAGCTCAGATCTAACAAGGAGTTTGTTTTTATCTTTCTTCTCGCTGTGGAAGCAAAACAAACATCAAGTAACAGAGAAGTTTTAAATGCACCAAATGTAAATACATGACACTGGAGGAGTTTTTCCTTGACTTGTCAAAATGTTTCTTCCCTAGTTTAAAATGAACTTCTGTATTTCAGGTAGATGTAAAATAAAAATCCTTAAAGGCAAATCTAAATGACAAAGATTCTATTTTTCTAAATGGAGACGAGTCACTCTGCGTCCTGAAAACACTCAGAAGACGTAAACATGCGTCTGGATCTGAGCTCAGATCAGGTTTTATAGTCAATTTATGGTCAGAGGTTCAGTTCTGGTCGTCTACAACTAAATAAATATAGCCAGCAGCGCGGCGCGGGTCAAAGGATCAGCAGATGACTCACTTCAGCTTCATCAGCTCTCCCACCGACTTTACTCCCTCCTCGTCAGCTGATGCGAAGCAAATCAGTGAGTAAACGCTCCAGTAGGAGAGGCAGTGGGAGGAGAGGCAGCAGCAGCCGTGGCTCCCAGTGCAACCAGTGAGCTGCAGGCGGTGGGAACAGTGGCTGAATGAACGCTTTCACACATTAAAGGTGTGAAAACAACCAGCAACCAGCAACTGACCCACCGAGTGAGACAATAAACCCACTTCACGCCTCTGAGGAAGGCCGGGGGGGAGGAGGCTCAGTGGGAGCGTTAGTGAGGAATTATATGAGCATCAGAGAAAAAACAAAAGAAATTAATAAAGAAATCAGACATAAAAAGCTGCAAACTGATAAATATCTGACATGAAGGCTGACAGGCGCAAATGTGCAGCAAACAGCAAGAATATGACGGGTTAAAAGTGACACAGTGAATAAATAGTTACATTTATTCAACAAATGATTTATTAAAGATGCCATTAAATCATTAATCAATTAAAATCATTTCATGATGCAAACTCAAAACACACAAATGCAACAATAAAATACTGAAACAATAAAAAAGTAAAAACCAAGAACCAACAAAACAAATACTAAAGAAATGTTTTAACCACAGAAAAAGAACAACAGTGAACACAAAACTCAAAATGAAGTCCTCCAGGCCACCAGGGGGAGTCGATCAACACACGTATGGGACCAAATCTCAGTAAACATGTTACGTCACGATTTAAGGCTATATGTATAATATTATAAAACGGCAGTACATTAATGAAGGTAACATTAACTGCTCTAGACTCCCCCTAGTGGCCTGGAGGACTGCTGTTTTTTGATGCATTTTTTTGAGCTTTATAGTTTGCATTATTATTAATTTGTTTGCAGCCACCATAACAATCACCTGCTAAAATAAACACAATATCTGAAACTGACTCCAAACATTTGTTAGTTTTTAGATTCAGTGCATCTATTTAGCCTCAGTTCATCAAACACATTGACTACAGGACACTTTAATAAAGAAACAATAATTTAACTCTTTAACACCAAAGCCTCAAAATGTCATTTCTGCCTGTTTTATCTATAAAAAGTAAAATAAAAACGTCCTGTAAGACATAATGGTTTCACCAAAAAGTCAATTTGTTTACAATTTACTGGACGATAACAGCAGTGAAGGACGCTGCTAACTAAACACCATCATAGTATTTAGCAGAAGCTAATGCTAATGCGCTAAAGTACTAAATTCACAGTTTATATAAGTGAATGCTTGCATGTATTTGTTGAATTAACTGATCTGCTTGTCTGTATTGAACCTCATTTGTTTAATAAAGTTTCTTGACAACAAAACATGGAAGGACAGGAAATGGAATTGCTGACTTCAGACACTTCAAAATAAGAGCCTTTGTCACAATCGTTTTAATAAATTCATGCAAAGTAGTTTGAAGTTTGCATGTGATGAACAAAAATCCGTGTTATGAATCAAAATGAAACGTTTGGAAGAGAAGCTGATCGAATGCTCCAGTCGTTTCACTGCCGTTTCTTTTCTCTGTTTGAATCCGGCTCTATTTGCCGTTTCCTTCAGGTACTTTCTCTTTGTGTTTTTCTCTTCCAGTCATTTGTTTATGAGAGCTTTCCAGGAGCCTTCATGCCTCCCTCCGGCCTTCATGTTTGATCAGTTTCTCTTTATTATTTCCTGGTTCTCCTCCCGTTTCCCACAGCCCGGCTCACCAGCAGCCTCCTTCGTTTACGTCCTCTCCTCCCTCTTTTGTGCAAACAGTGATGACCTCCTCCTGCTGCTGACGTTAGAGGGAATAAATCTAACGCCAAGAAACAAACCAACACGCAGCGACGGAGGAGTGTTTGTGTGGGGAGCTGGGAGGAAGAGGAGGAAGAGGAGGAGAAGCTGTCTGGACGGACCTTTGATGGGAATTTTATTTTCCCGTCGAGGTTTTTTTCCTGAGACATTCGTGAGAAAAACATCAACAGCAGATTCCTCCCTCATTTTTCCCTCCAGGATTCATTTATCTTGGACTGACACTAAAATCTGACAGTTTTCCCCGAAAGCGACTCTAGCTTATGATGTTTATCTAAATTTTGGGGGATGTTGATGTTAATTCTGCTTTAGACGTCAAATCCACTGTGTGCTGAGCAGCAGAGGACAGGATTTGGTAAATGTGAGCATTTAAATGGAGATGGAAATGATTTGGTGTTGTTTCCATTACAAAAAGAGAAACAATTAAAATGTGAAAAAGTTTATTCATGCGACACGTCATTAAAAACATCCGTCCACTTCCTGTCGTTTTCTTCTTTGTCACTGCTGCTAGTAGTAACTTCCTGTTGTCGATTGTGACTTTTGGGATGTGAAAAAAGGGTTTCCATTTAAGTTTAATGTTGCTACAGCCACAAAAATAAAACATCTCAGCTTTTCTTTGTGTTTCCATGAAGTGAGTTCATGTTGTCAGTGGAAACGCAGCCGGTCTGAACAGCACAAGTCTGATTCCTTTTCAAGTCACTTTTCATATTTGGCCTGAAACTGGAAGCGTCTTCAATATTTTTTAAAGCGACCAACATCTCAGCAGTCATGCTGCTCTTACTCCTAATTTGGACACTTTTGCTCAACAGGAATCAGGAAATGGTCGTGAAAATGTTGTCAAAAAGAAGAAAGAAAAGGGAAGATGCGGATTAGCCTTGTTTTTATTTAACTGGTTTGGAGCGAATTAACATCTGAGCCAGCAGGGGATGGAGACGTTCACCATGTAGGAATTTATTCACCAAATATGTTTTCATCCTGAGTATCAGGGCTGAGCTGAGAAAATAAAAAAAGAACCTCAGATCAAAACAAACTGATTTTACAGTAGCTGCTTTATTTTTCTGAGTGATTATATCAGCTGTTTGGTGCAAACAGTGATATCATCATAACAGAAAGGTAACCTGGGAAACAAGATCCTTACATTTTGCAGCTCTAGATTTGCTGAAGGTGTTAATTTGCTGTATTTACTGGCTGCTGAAGAACAGGATGAAAACAAAGCCAGAGAAAGGTTGGAGAGTTCAGCTACTGGACAACAATCCACATCACAACTTCCTGCAGCTCAGGTTTCATTTTTACTCTGAAACTTGGACGTTTCCACAGTTTCTGTTGGATTTGTTTGTGTATCCAGGCGGCTCCAGACCAGCTGATGGTTCACAGGGAACCATCAGCTGGGCAGATTCTGTCTTTTTCCAGTCAAAGTTGCTCTGCATGAATATGAGTTTTGTGAAAACAGCAGAAGTAAGTCGGGTCAGCGAGAAAAACCACCTGCAGAGCGTGGAAACATCCAAATACCAGAAGTATTTTCCATTGTTGTTGTTGTGCAGCATCACATCAGCTGCTCAGCCTCAGAGTCTGCAGAGACGCAGCGCTGGTTCGACCCAGATGAGCTTCCTGTGGGTCGCACGGTTTCACGTTTCAGCTCAAAACAACCAGGACTTACAGCTAAATCTGAAACTAAAAGCACAAAACAGAAAAACTGCGTCAAAAATTAAGTATGCCTGCATAACCAGCAACAACGCAGCGAGTGGTTTCTGGATGGTAAGTCAACAACAACACTTTTCCAGCAGCCATTGCACAGCGCATACAGCAGTAAAACCAGCTGACCAAACATGCTGGAGTTCAGCTTGGGTTGCTAGGTAACGTGCCGAGCTTTGGCTGGGGTTGCTAGGTAACGGGTGGAACTCAGCTTGGGTTGCTAGGTAACGGGAAAGTTCCAAATGGTTTTAACTTAACAATTGTGAGGTTTTTGAAACGACTCATTTTCCAAACACCAAAAAGCATGAACTTATTGAAAAAAAAAAAAACATCTGGGTGTTTTTTTAAGTGCTGGGTCTGTTTATAGATGCAGTAAAAACCCAAATAGAAATACAAAAATTTACAAAATGTGAATTTTACAAAACAAAGCCCCTTTAAAATTTACAAGTTCTTGCTTTTCTGCCACACAATAGCTATTATTTTTTGTCAAAATCTTCCACACAAACTTTCTAACAACCTGCCAAATGTTATGAAAAGCAGCTCAAATTTCAGCGACCCACACAAAGCTGTTTTTCCAGCCCAATGTGTTCAAAAGAAGCCCAACTGGACAGAAACCCGCCCAACCTGGCAACACGGATTGGTTTGTCTGCTTCATACTTGGCCACCATGCAGCCAATCAGAGAGCAGCGTGTAAGTGGAGTAAACGGACATGATGACATCAGAACAGACGGAGGCCATAAACGTCCTACTACAGAATCCAAACAATGCAGAACAAACCAGCCAAGCTGCTTCGCTTCCTTACATGGAGGCGTTTCCTCACCCAGCAGAGGTCATTCCAGGTCCTCAAGGTCACATCTGAATCACCTGATAAGCCTCAGCTCCACAAATAAAACTCATGATGATACTTACACTCCTTCCTCTGCACAGATTCCAGAGTGAACCGCTTGTTTTCCTGCACAACACTGCAGATTATTTTTAGTTTCTGAATTTATCTAGGGAGCAAAAATCTACGACGGCTTATTGGGACATTGTACATAAATTTGCAAGAGAAAAAAAAACACATTTTGAGAATAATCTCAGCAGTTTTTTACTTTGTCTTTTTACTTTCCCAGCTCAGAAATTTCCGTGATTTTTTTCTTGTATATTTATGAGATTAATTAGAATTTTTCTGGCGTTTTTATAGCAATTATTTTTATTAATTTTGGAGAACAGAAATGTTTATTTTTTCTAGAACATTTCTAGAATTAATCTCAATATAGTGTGATTTAATTTTTTTAAAAATCTCCATGTTTTTTTCTTGAAAAATTTGGAGATTAATCTAAAAGTTTCTGATCTTTTTGGTCAAAATTTCCCCCCTTTTTTCCATCTTCAGTGGCTGCAGGGCGCGGTCGTAATAATCAGCTATCAAATAAACAACAGTGAAATGATGTGTATCAGTGAGAACAGGAATAAGAAGGAATGTGCAAACAGGTTAGGAAGTGTAAGTAAAATCAAAAGGTGACGGCTTCATTCCTGCATGTTGTTCTGCACATTCCAGCCGTTAGAAACAGATCTTTTGTTTTGGACTCTCTGTTCTGTAAAGGCGTGTCTTCCTGAGCCGTACATGTTCCTACTGCACAGGAAAAAGGTCATCTGGGAGCAGCAGCCGTTTCTTTTCTGCAGACGCCACATATTTAACATTCCTGTTTGCTTCACGCTCTCTTTGTTGAGCCAGAATGTCTGCAGAACCGAAACCGTCCTAACTAATTGATCCCGGCTCAGTCCAGCTCGACTTGTAAAGCCTGAACACCTTTTCCTGGCGGCTGCAGAAATGAAAGCCATCGCCGGTGAGTCACTGTGAAACCACTTCCAGCTGGAGGGCGGCGGGTAATCAGAACATCAGAATAAAAAAGCCTTTTATTCAGGGGGAACACAGAGATCCTGGAGCTGTTCTGACTCAAACACACCCAGTTGGGCAGGTGAGATGCTTTTCTCACCTCAATTAATAACCTGTGTTGTTCTTAATGTCTGTGCTGAGCTGATGAGTGGCTCTCATCTCATGCCCACATTAACATGCTGATTAAACTCTGCAGCAGCCTGAGCTGAAGTGTTTCTGCAGTCAATTAGATAAAACAAACTGTCTCAGTCCAACATGAGAAACGACACCAATGAGGTGAAGCTGCACAGGTCTGGAGTTAACAAACGTTCTGCACAACATCTGAGTCTAAGATTAAACGTTTTATGAATTTAAGTGTCCAAAAAGTTGCAAAGCTAACATGCACAGCTCAGTTCAGCTCTGGCAGGAAATGGCTTTAATAACGCCACAATTCGGTGCAGTAAGCTAGTTTTTTACATTTTTTCCAACTTTTCCCTGCCAGGTCAAACTTCCTTTATCTTATTATAGATGTATTAATCTTTATGTTGAAAGATATGTAAAATGAAAACTGAAACGCAGGTGTCATTTAAAAAGAAAAATCACATAGGAAGGAAAATATGATAGCAAAGTGTAAATTTACAAACTGAAGATTTATTTAGTGGTTTATCCAGTCAGAAACAGAAAGGCAGGAGAAATGTTGAGTCATTGCAGCAGAGTAATTCCTCATAGATTCTGGCAGCATTTAGACATTTGATATAATTGCTGCTCCACTTCTGACCAGCATTGTTACTCTGATGGCCTCAAAAGAAAAAAAAGGTTCAGTTGAGGTTAATTATAGTGAGAAAACATGCAGAAGGACATTTGGATGTATCTGCAACTGATTCGTTTAATCTGCTGACATCAGTAAATGTTTCTCAATTAAAGAAAACACAAAAAAATCAGTGTGAAACCACATTGGTAAACTTTATGCTCACAAACGACAGACTTTTTAAAATGTTCTTTCATTTATTGTGGTATAAATTATCAAAAGTACTCAGATTTATTTTTCTAGCTACAAACAGGTCAACATATTACCATAACAGAGGCATTATATATTTAAAATAATCAGCTTTTAATTCATAAACATAGAAAGCTTGTCAGAAAGCTGCAGCTCAAAAGGCTGTCCTTGTTTTGACAGTATGCAGAGAAGCAGGCTGTGATTTATTTATGCTTCATGCTTTTGGGTTTTGCTTTCTGACCCAGATAAGATGATGAGTGTGAATAGTATTTACTGCTGATAGTAGCACATAAATCTCAAAGCTTCCCTGGAATCCATGACAATAAAAGTACAGGAATCTTTCCTCTGACTTCATCAAGGTGGAAACCCAGTTTGATTCTGTTGAAAGGAAACAAATCAGGACTTTAAATTACCAGGAAGTTCCCGTTCAGAACAGATCGGATCGGTTCTGTAATGTTTTAGAATCTAAAACACTCAGATTTACTAAAACCTGCCTCACAAAAGGAGGAGAGACAGAAGTTTAAGCGTTTTGTTTTTTTTACTAAATATACTGAAGTAGAGACAAAATAAATAAATATAGAAAAGTTAATGTAAAAGTGTTTTATGGTTTGATGCAAACAAACCAAACTAAGAACCTGTCATGTCTGCTGATGGGAAAACGAGGCCAAACCCGATCAGAGCTGCAGCCAGGTGTAAATAGGAACGGCCAGGTGTTTCCAATCAGCAGCCAACTCCTTTCCATTTCCACTTCACCTGAGAGACGAAGTGAAACGTTACGGCAGGAAAAGGCCGGAGTCCGGCCCTGCTGGCTGCCGGGTCAGGGTATGCCAGGTATACCGCAGCAAGTTCTGCACATTAAAAACAACTGAAAGCTGCTCAGGGTTTCAGTTTGGTGGAAAACATCCCATCTGGTTGGAGACTTTCTGATTAGTGGGGTGGAAATAAATATTAAAGGGGCGGTATCATTTATTTCCAGGCAGATAGTTTCATTTCATAGCACAATGAAGGTATCTGTTACCTTCAGTTGTTATGAAAAACATACATAAAATTGACTTAAAAGAAATTTGACTTGAAATTGGGTCTCTGTCTCTTTAAGAAGCTCCTGTTCTTTCAGAGACTCCACCTTCAGGAAGTCATCGGCGATTTTACCAGAGTTTTGAATGACCACACAATCACACAAATTGGAGTTATGAAAATAAATTTGCTTAATGGAAAGACTTCAATTTCAAACAAAAAAAAAAATCAAATAAAAACGTTTTGGCGCTAAAATGAGGTTGATTTTTCAGCTGCATTAAAATTCAACAACCGATTGTTACTACAGGCAGAGACGATGAAGAAGACGACAGGAAGTGGTAGGAGGATGGCGGCACTGCAGGTTTTTCAATGACATCACATGAACAAACTTATTCATGAGTGAGTTTAATTGCTTTTCTAATTTGATAGTTGCATAATTTTGCACACATTTTTAATGGGAATGCAGCAACTGAAAAGTAGTTTGTAAAATGAGTCATACTTCCACCAGGTGTTTGCTAACTGCTGCTGCCGCTAGTCTAGAGGAGCAGAATGGGTCTGTGAGGCTCGGTTGGAGAAATGTTTCTGCAAACAGAATGGTTGCCATGGAGATTAGAGGATTTCTCAAACATGCATGAGAGAATCGAAGCAACACTAATAACTAGGTTTTAATCGTTATTTCTGAATAGTTTAATCATTGCACATTTAGTCTGTCAAGCTTTGCTCTGTTTAAATGTCTGTGTTGTATTTTCATGACTGCATTTACTATTAAAATCATTTTAATTGTTGCTAAACTGTCTTGATGTCGAATCTTACAACGATGTTTTGAATCGTTGTAAGATTCAGCCCTCTGCTCCACATCCATCTGTTACCTCAGGCTGATGACTCAGAGCGTTGTCACAATGCAGAGGTCATGCTCTGTGTGTGTGTGTGTGGGTGTGTGGTAAAGCATTTATATGTGTAGCTCAGATGCTGAGGAGGAGTGTGTGGGAGTCACATCACCTCATATGGAGGAGGATTATCTGAAATATGAAAGATTTGTTGAATTATTATTTGTTGAAACAATTAATTATTTTTAGATCTTTAAAGTTTAAGATCAACTTTTCTACACAGTCAGTTTTAATATTATGGATAAAGTAAATTACAGTTTTCACTCTTTTTTCTGTCGCTGAGCTAGAAGTGAAGGTCCTGCAGAGTTCAGTGAACTAATATTGTTTAAACCTTAAAGAGCAGAAACGTTTTCACTTCTGTTGAATCAGAACGGCCAAAATGAGATCTGAAGGTTAAAATAAGAGTCATAACAAAAAGCAGATGTTGGCGCTCCTCTGCCAGCTAAAACAAGGCAAACCTCGTTTTATGCAACATTTATCGGCTCCACTTTATCAGTTTCAGCTCCACCATCACAGTCAGTTTCACTGAGTCATTTTCTCACAGCAGCAGAAGAAGAAGAACGGGGCGGCAGGAAGTCAGGCGGGTTTCCCCTCTGAAGTTTCTGTCCTCTGCCTGAAATCCCAGTTCGAGTTTCTGGTTTCTCTATGAACTGAGACGAATCTGCAGGAAGCTGAACGACAGCAGGAGGAAATACTGACAAAGCTGCAGGACATATTTATGGTTCTGAACCATTTCACTCTGAATTTATGTGAGGAAGAAGTTACTAAGGTGTCTTTTTATGAAGTGGACTCCCAATAACAGACAGAGTAGCCAAAAACTATTCCCATGTCAGAGTAACTCTACTTCAATATATTCTAACTAAAGTAAAAGTAAAAAGTATAGCAGAGTAAAAATACTACAATAAGTGGTACACGAGGATGATTGACAGCAGTAAGAGCCTCCTCCTGGCTCTGATTGGTTGTTTATTAATGGAAGTGTTGCATTTCTGCAGATGGCAGTAGGAACACAGGAACTAGAGGATACTGATCAGATATTAATATCTTATTAGTCCCAGTATTGAAGAAGAATCTAGATCAGTTATTGGTGCAGATCTATTCAGTCTAGTTCTATGATTTGTGCTCTAATGTCATGCTTTATTATTTATTTCACATTATATGTAAAATTCACATCTGCACTTTCTGAACCATTTGAAGCAAAGTTTAATGCTGTTTATTTTTCCATTGTTTTCATCAGTTTCAGTTTCATTATTTATTTTTACTTTGGCTGTTAAAAACCTACCTGAACTGAACAAATTAAAGTCGTTTCTACATGTTTGACCAAACTGTTGGCTGTTGGTGTGTCTAAGTGAGCTGTGCTACTGCAGAGTTTTCATTCATGTTTAACATTTATTCAAAATATAAAGAAATGTTTCAGGTCAGTTCAGCTGTTTTTCTGCATCATATCGGCTGATATTAAAGCTCAGATATCGGTGGTGAAAAAGTGGATCGGTGCATCGCTAGTAGATGAGCTCGATATTTTACTGTTTGACATTGTGACAGTTTGAATAAATATTTAAAAAAACACATTGTTTATGAAACATTTAACAAAGAGCAGCTTTAAAGCCTCTTAATGTAGATTTCTAATGTTCCTCTGTGTTCCTGTCAGCATGATGCCAGCTGTTCTCCTGAGGTTTTTCATCATTATGTTCTTTGACCTTGACCTTCCTCTGAGGTTGTTCAACTTGTGTGACTTCTTATTTACTGAACTTGGAGAACAGAGAGTTTTTGCCCTGCAGCAGCAGCGTTTATTTCTGCTGCTTTGTTCAGGGAAATAATCTGCTCCAGTTTTTTCACTTCCGACTCACCTGGGGCGCTGACGCCTCCCGCAGGAATGTGTGGCGGTGATGCCGGGCGGCGCTCCAGCTCCGATCAGCAGCAACGTGATCTCGTACGGATTGTGCAGGAAACACATCGTCCTCTAAACAGAAAGCTGCATCATGAAGAGGCTGCAGGCTGCAACAGGTTCAACCTGCAACAAGGAACATGGAGACCATAAACACAAACTGGAGAACATTTTCAGGGATGCCAGGAATCTACAGTTTGTTCTTCAAGAATCAAAGAACACAGAAACGCATCGACTCGTTGTTCTGATAGGAACGTTTCTGACTGAACTGAGCCTCTTCCGCTCTTTCATGGCTGTTTATTGTGAGTGAATCAACAAATCACTCTGAAAGTGATTTGATTGATAAAAACTATAATTCAGTTCCTGTTTTTATCTTGGTTGTACAAATTGTTGCTCCTCATCAACATTGTTTGGTTTGGACTAGAACGTCTCCTGCTCTATTTCCTCCAAAGTTTGTTTTTATGTTCAGTTAGTTTCTGAAGTTCTCAGAACAACAAAAAGATGCTTCAATTAATTTCAGGAGTTTTGTCACAAACACAAAGTCAGAACTTTAATGTGGGATGTTCTGCTCAGTTCTACCAAAAAACAAGCAAATCTGTTCAGACATGAAATGTAGGAAAACAAGCTGCAAACATCTGGTTGCTAAAGTCAACAAATCTGAAATTATTTACTAACCAACCTATTGATTCAGTTCAGTGCCAGCATTTAATATGAAATTTTAACAATTAATAGAAAGTTCAGCTTTAGAAGAAGAAACTTGCTTAAATCTGGTCATTTGCATTATTTAGCTTAGAGGTCTTCAACATGGGGGTTGCGGCAGGTCAGAGGGTCGCGTAGCGGGGTCATGAGATTTCTGATTAATTAGCCGTTTTTGTTTCAGCTAACGTTTTAGTACAACTTAAAGGAGGAGCAAGGAGAATTTACATGAAATCTGTCATTTCCTTTCATTGACACGGTGATGATGACGATGATAGTTTGTGTTTGTTGATTTAAAGTAATGTGTGTAAACAGCATGTGGGTTATCATAGCATGTTTACTAACATGGACTTACTCCATGAGGTTTTACAGAAAAATGAGCTAAAATGCTAAAGTTAGCTGAAAACGTGAAAGTTTGCACAGAAACATAAAGATTGAACCCTAAATAAACTATTTACACACAAAAAACTGTGGATTTGGGCATCAGACACACATTAAATATGGCCGCCGTGCGTGTTATTGTTATTTGAAGTAAACAGAAAGTACAGAGCCAAGTTGCTAACTTCAGATTAAAAACTGTATGTGCGGTGCAGAGGGGCCAGTTCTGCAGCAGTGACAGCTACTGTTTATCAAAACACCGACTGCAACGCTGCTCAGGTACTGGCAAGGCCTGGATTCTCAGGAATGTTTGCACACAATCACTGATGCACTAACTGTCAACACAGATTAACCGGCAAACATCAAGGTTACCAGAGCACACGCTATTCCAGCTGGGAAGGAAGTATTTTTGTTTTTTAAAAGTATAAATGTGATGAGTCACTGTGCAAGGTGGACAAAATAAGACGAGTTTACTGCCATGTCTGCTGCTAACAGAGCAAAACCCCAGATGGTAAAATCAGGATTCCTTTAAAAAGCTGCAGGGAAGAAGCAGCAGAAGGTGCTGAGAGGCAGAAATTATAGGAAAAACATCAGAGATGACAAATCAAAACGCCTGTCTGAGAGCAGAAAATGGGGCAAAAGTCAGTCAGTGATTCCGGTAAAAGAAGAAGAAGAAGACAACAGCATGACTCAGCAATTACCCTGCTCTCACACACAAAACACACCCTGATTGGAGGCTGACAGGAGGAAAAACGGTCTGCTGAGACCACTGCTGATCTGAGGTTCAGTTTACTTAATGTGTTGGCTCAAATACCAGCTCTAACGCATCGGAACCATAAACACAAACTGTTCCAGATCAACTGCAGAATAACATTCCTATCTGTCCGTATTTCCTAGAAATGCTTTCCACATAGTGAATGCAAAAGAGCTAAAAATACACCGTGAGTCAAAATGATCCCCGCGGAGAAAATAAGTCGTGTCATTTTGGAAGCACCGGCGTCTAAATTGGAGCTGTGAGTAAAACTAGAGGAGAGAAAGTCTGAGATTTACAGACAGTGAGGAGGGCAGTGAAGCAGACACGTGACTCAGGTTGTCTGTCTGTGACTCACGCAATCCCTTCAAAACAACCTGCAACTCACTCTGCTGCACGTCTGTGGTCTCACTGCGCCCCCTGCTGCACAGAAACAGAACTCTCTCCAGCAGCCAATCAGCTTGCTCTGTGGAAGTGGTTGATCTGTGGCGCCATCTGGTGGTGAACTACAGGAACTCATCAGAAACTGATGTGTTGCTTGATTTAAAATAAAAAAAACTGATTAAACGATCATTTTCTTCTTTTAGAAATGTTGGAAATTTTGTCAAAGTAATATTTTGTCATTTTGCTACATAATGTGCCTTTAGAGAGGCTTTTTAATAAACAGCATCATGACTGTTTTGTTTGGTCTTTATAGAGTTTGATCAAATATCATGTTAGTTGTGTAGATAAAAATAAAAGGTTTCGATTTTTTATTTTTTTTATTTTTAATATTAAAAAAAAAACATGTTTTCATCATGTTTCCTACATGTTTTCATCATGTTTCCTTCATGTTTTCATCATGTCTTCATCATGTTTCGTTCATGTTTTCATCATGTTTCCTTCATGTTTTCATCATGTTTCCTTCATGTTTTCATCAGTTTCCTTCATGTTTTCATCATGTTTCGTTCATGTTTTCATCATGTTTCCTTCATGTTTCCTTCATGTTTTCATCAGCTGCTCCAGCCTCTGATGAGTCATTCTGTCTGTCTGGTTTTAGGGGAAAAAGTGAACTTCATCACGAGATGCAGCCACATTAAAATCATGAAAAGATGAAAAGATGACCCAGCAGCTGACAGCAAAGACCCCGCCACCCCTAAAAAAAAAACGATGTGATGAATCGTGAAGCTGCATGGAAAACACACACACACACACTTCCCGGAAACAGTGAGAGGAGGAGGAGATGCTCGTACATCCCTCACTTCCTGGCAGTCAGACCCTCAGGAGATGCTGCGCACCACTTCCACAGAGCGAGCTGATTGGCTGCTGGAGAGCCTGAGTTGAGGGCCAATCAGAGAGGAGCTTCTTGGTCCATCAGGCGATGGGGGAATGAGAAGGACGGAGACTTCCCGTAACAGATGTGAGGCAGCAGGATAGTGTCTGTTTGTGTAATGAAATCAGCTGTGTTGGTTTAAATGTGGGAGATGAAGAGTTGGTTGAGTTATCGACCTGCGGCTCGGACATCATGCTCTCCATGACAGCTAATGTTTATCCTGATGCAAACCTGAGAAACAACAAGTTAGTCAAGAGGTAGAACAGTAAAGGTTGATATCCAGATGACTCCCTGTCCAAACAGTGGAAAGTCCATCAGAGGGTTTTACATCCAGCATGTCAGCTTTAAATAAATACTTTAACTGATTCAGCAGCAAAGGATCTAAAGAGTTTGATGTCGGGACGAGTTCTCAGATCCTTAACTGTAAATAAATGAGAACTTCACTGAGATTCTCAGGTCAAACAGCCAGAAAACATTCCCTCCTGTCTCTCAATAGCTACGTTTCTAGTCAGTATTTCGCTAATGTCGAAAAAACACTATTTTGAATTTTTCCATTAAATAAGAAACTAAACGTGAGTAAGTTTGTTCACACAGGAAATCATTAAAAAAAGAAGCACCATGACCCTATAATTACTTCCTGTAGTCTTCTTCTTCTTTGTCGCTTCCGCCAGTAGTAACATCCAGTTGCGAAAAAGAGTTTTTCAGTTTTGCGAAATAAACCAATTTCAATACGATCATTCAACCAGCAAAACTACGTTTTTTTCAAAATTGCTGTTTCCAATAAGCAAATTTATTTTCAAAACCTCAAATTGTGCAATTATGTGTGCAAAGAAAAGACAGCTAATGATGTGAAAATGTATCTTATTTCTTCTATTTTAAGTGTTTGTCAGTCTTTATGTTTCAGATTATCAAACAAATACACATATCAGACAAAAATAACCCAAATAAATACAAAATGTAGTTATTAAATGATGATTTGGAAAGCCACAGCCTTGATGGATTGACGGCACAACTTTAAAAGCATTTTGCTCACTTAGCTTCCCTTAAATTAAATTTTACAGATAAATTCCAAATCACTAATTTACTCTTTTTTACATTTTCAGTTGAATAAAGTTCGACATCTTTGCTGAGTTAGCAATACTGGACAACAAGTATAAAACTAAAACTGTGAGTGAAAGGTCTGTTCTGAAGGATCACTTCCTGAAGCGCTAATGAGCAGCTAAATGTGCAATAACTGCTAATAAATTGTAGAGGATGATTTATTACTTTGTAGCACAACATAAGTCATTGAAGCTAGTACTTTAGCATTAGCTTCTACCAAATACTATGTTGGTGTAGCGCAGGGGCGGGCAATCCTTGTCCCGGAGGGCCGGCGTCCTGCAACTCTTAGACGTCTCCCTGGTCCAACACACCTGAATCCAACAGCTGGATCACCTCCTAAGTGCAGTCAAGTTCTCCAGAGTCCAGCTAATGACCTCATTATTTGACTCAGGTGTGTTGAAGTAGAGATACATCTAAAAGTTGCAGGAGACCCACCAGGCCTGGAGTTGCCCACCCCTGGTGTAGAGTGTTAGCAGAGCTAATGTTTAGTGCTCTGGAGTTAGCATAACTAGCCTTTTAGCTAGCAAGCCCACCTCTGACCCAAGGGATTAACATGTGAAGATTTCCTATCCAATAACTGAATATTTTTCCTCCAGAACATAATTAGAGTGAGAAGAAACACCTGCTTATTTCAGGATTCCTCTTAGCAATATTAGCAATATTAAAAACACCAAAAAAGTCAAAACCTGCTCCAGTTTTAACTGGGCTGTTATATTGGGCTGTTTTTGTTGCCTCTGGGAGAAACGTACCTGCAGCCGGGGTTGCTCTGACGTCACCTCCGTGTGACTCAGTCTGTTGATCTTGGACACTGTCTCTCTTTGTTGTCCAAGATCTGTTTGAGTTCAGCGTTCAGGGCAGCCATCTGAACACAAACAGGGACAAACATGAATCACATCCGACTCCCACTCATGCTTTCAGACCCTGTTTTATACCTGCAGCGGTTGAATCACCATTATCTGCAGGTTGGATCCATTAACTTCCTGTCAGCGCCCCCCAGTGGACAGTTTGGTGACCATGCTGGTTATTTGGACTAAATTCACCAGAACAGGGAACACATTTTATTCTGATCTTTGTACAGATTTCCTGCACATCTTCCTGCTTATCAACAGATTGTTCTGTTCCTACAAACTCCAGCACTAAGAAACTGGTTTTGTCGCAACAACTTCCTTCTAAAAATATGGAGTTAAATTGGGGCCATAAAGTTTGTTCAAAAGAAAAAACAGATGAAGTTGAAAAAATAGATTTGAAACTGAAAAAAATGTTACAAAACTCAAGAAAAAAAAAATCAAAGCTGGTTTTCAGATTTAATGACTCTTTTTTAGCTTCATATTTTTTTTCCAGTTTTAATTTGTTTTTTTATGGCCCCAATTTGGCTCTAAAAATAAACAATAAAAATTTGATTAAAAAAAATTTGATTAGTTCTGGAACAGCATAATTAATGAAGTCTTAAAAAAAAACACACAGCGGATCCATATGGCCATCATATATTTATCAAACAATAAATCAAAATGGAAAATTTGTTTACCTTAATATCCGATGAGTAAACAATAATTAAACTATGGATTTCATGTGTCAATGTAATCTTTAAATGAACTCAATCAGGGCTGAAAGTTAGAAGTTTTATATGTATTAACGAGTATTTTGACAGAAATATTGTAAAACAGCTGTACAATTTGGCTAAGGTTCTCTTTTATTTCATAATATACTAAAATATATTTAACTATATATTTTTCCATATATGTAAAATAATTATTACTGTTGCTCTGTTTGGTTTTCAAGAGGTTAGAAAATCTTGGAAGTCTATGCAGAAAACAAATCCCTTAAATTTATTAAAATTTTGCCTAGATTAAAATCTTATTTACTTGAAATGACCTGCAGCTGATTATTTGGATGCAGTTTGAAAAAGTCGCACTATCTGTCCTGTAGGAGGCAGCAAACAGACTCTGATGGATCAAACTTCCACCCAATAAACTAAATTAATCAGTCAGATGAAAAATCTTGTTTTTTGCAGGTTTATCCTCATTCTTTCAGATAGAAAACTGTTTATAATTTTCTTTATTTATGATATCCGTTACACTTTATGTTCCTACTGAAAAATAAACCACCAAAAAGGAAGAAAGAAAACAAGAAATATTTAATTTTCTAAGTTTTACTGCAAATCCAACATTTATAAAAATAAATTCTACAGAAATAAAGGCTTTGAAACATCCATTTGTCTGAAACGGTAAAGAGAAGATAAAGAAATAGACTTTTCAATAATATTCTAATTTATTGAAAGGGTCTGTATGAACGGGATTAGAATTCAAATTAAAGCTACATATTTTATGTCAAATTGTCCTCACTCTCAATGAAAAGCTTGTGAAATTTGCATAAAAACAGCAAAAATTCAGAAGGCCTGGAAAACAGCTGACTGAGTTGTAATACCATAAATTATCCAGAAGATGGCAACAAACTGGTGTGTTGGTCTGAGTCTGGGTTTAACAGCGGACTGGAGAAGGTTCTGCACTATTGACTGGTATAAATGTTTGAATTTAATAATGGTCATTTATCTTAATCAGTGGGTAAGATGATGAAAGAAACATATAAACTAAGCTGTCACACATCTCAACAATAACTGTAACAATAATGACCAAAACAAAACACGGGAAATATTAAGATCAGCTAAATTGTCGTTGCGGGACCTAAATAGGACCCCGGACGCTGTTGTCACGGTTGCCTAGAGACGGACACTGCGCAGCCGCAGTGAGCTGCTATCAACCCGCGTCGTTTTAAAATGTCCACGTGATACTACATTGTCCTTAAAAAAAGTACAGACGGCAGTGGGAAGACACACATTACAGGCTAAACAATTACAGTGAAGCTTAAAAGGGGCATTAAAATAATGTGTCGGAGATATTCAGGGCCACAGTGGGATGTTTGATAGACACAATGGGTCAGGAGAGGAACCGCAGAACCTAAAGAACCTAAAGAACCAAACATCAGTCTCTTCATCCCTCAATCATTTCCTGAGAACAAAAAATAATATAAATGGCAATTTAAAAGAACAAATCATGAACATAGATTAATAGTAAATAAATAAATATATTGTGACGGGAACATTAAAAACGTTTGTTAGGATTGTGTAGGATAAACATTGATATCTTTTATAAATTCAGTGTTTTGTGGTCAATATTATTTCACCATTTTATTAATATGCGTTGCCAGTTTGGATCAGGTTTCCTATCAAGCTATAATAATGATAAGAAACATGATAACAAAATGCCTCAGACCTGCAGCCCAGAGGCGGTTCTAGACACAGGATAACAGAAGTGGCTCTTTAGCTCACTTGTATATTAAATGATAAAATATTGCCTTGCTTTTTGTTTCATTCTTTAATTGCCATGTAGGCAGCAATTTATTTACATATATGTACATTTATTATTATTGATACTTTAATTAAAGATGAGTTGTACAAGTTTATGTCATCGGTGCAGAGGGATGACATGTTCGCATACACCTCAGAAAGTATGTTGTTACGCCCCAATAAGTATCATTTTAAGGATACTTATTGGTCATCCGAAAAATGACAAAGACCCAGACTTTATCATCAATCAATAAAATCCTCCCAGGCCAAACTTGAAAACTGGACGTTAATTATCTTTCGTCAACAACTCAGGTGGAAGTGAGAGCATGTAATAACCCGGCCAGAACACGGTACGCTAAATAATAAAATA